>OU015490.1:141271570-141425154 GCA_907164885.2 Dolomedes plantarius | reverse complement strand
TAATATTATGCATAATATACCAGAAAATTTCATAGACATACCATAATTATATTTTGGGTTATCACAATAGTCGTGGGCATTGTGGATGAGAAATAAGTTCTTCAGAAAATACAATAGAACCTGCAGTTTGAAGAAGGGAACATGCGCCAAAAAATTAAAATCCGCTCTTATTAGCCAAACTGTTATTTACATCTAGACGCTCATAGTAAACTGTAAAAAAGAAACGAAAATGTCTCACGTACTGGTGTAATCGGGCCTCGCAATAGTTGTCAGTTTGAAGAAGGGAACATATCCCGATTTTGTTTCCTTCTTCAAACTATTGATACCGTGCCTGGAGAGACTCTCGTTGTCGTAGCGCTCTTTTACAGCTGAGGAAACTCTGGCTATATGTGTCCTGTTGTTTACATATAGATGCTCCTAGTAAATTGTAAAAAAGAAATGAAAATCTCTCACGTACTGGTGTAATCGGGCCCCGCAATAGTTGTCAGTTTGAAGAAGGGAACATATCCTGATTTTGTTTCCTTCTTCAAACTATTGATACCGTGCTTGACCAGACTCTCGTTGTCGTCGCGCTCTTTTACAGCTGAGGAAACTCTGGCTATATGTGTTCTGTTATTTACATATAGATGCTCCTAGTAAGCTGTAAAAATGAAACGAAAATATCTCACGTACAGGTGTAATCAGGTCTCGCAATATTTGTTAGTTTGAAGAAGGGAACATATCCCGATTTTGTTTCCTTCTTGAAACTATTGATACCGTGCTTGACCAGACTCTCGCTGTCGTCGCGCTCTTTTACAGCTGAGGAAACTATGGCTATATGTGTTCTGTTGTTTACATATAGACGCTCCTAGTAAGCTTTAAAAAAGAAACGAAAATCTCTCACGTACTGGTGTAATAAGGTCTTGCAATAGTTGTCAGTTTTAAGAAGGGAACATATCCCGATTTTGTTTCCTTCTTCAAACTATTGATAGCGTGCCTAACAAGACTCTCGCTGTCGTCGCGCTCTTTTACAGCTGAGGAAACTCTGGCTATATGTGCTCTGTTATTTACATATAGACGCTCCTAGTAAGCTGTAAAAATGAAACGTTAATCTCTCACGTACTGGTGTAATCAGGTCTCGCATTATTTGTCAGTTTGAAGAAGGGAACATATCCCGATTTTGTTTACTTCATCAAACTATTGATACCGTTCTTGGAAATACTATCGCTGTTGTCGCGCTCTTTTACAGCTGAGGAAACTCTGGCTATATGTGTTCTGCATACACGATATGTAAACAGATTCTGCCGAGTTCTGAGTTTATCCAAAGTAAGACGCTAATCTTGGACCTGATGAAGTTTGTAGCATGCTGTGGCTGAAAATTTAAAATATAGATCCCGAGGTTAAAGATCTTCACTTTTTCAGAGACGCCTGCGGAGGCCAACACCGCAACAACACTCTAGTGCGCTTTTTCTTGAACAGGTTGATGCTGAGCGATTTAGAAAAAAGAACAGTTCTTCCTTGTCCGAGGGCACCCATTCCTGCCATGTGACCACAATTTTGGGACTACTAAAAGGAAAATCAGACGAATGGATGGAATTTACACACCGCAACAATACATTGATTTCATTCAATCCTCTATGAAGAAATGATTCAATGTTACCCAATCTCCCCAGAAAGTATCCTAGACTTCAAGAACTGGTGGCCTAAGATCAACAAAAGAAAAGGATAGGTCCCTGGGTAGGTCCAAATTTTCTATTTCCAACTACACACAGTTAGAATACTCCTTACCAAAAGGCTATCTAACAATATCTTAGTACATTCAATGTTTGGTGAAACAAATTTTTGCTCAAAACTTCAGACACAGGAATACCCCAGATTCCAACAAAAAAAGTTTACAATGAAAACATTCCAATAGAAGACAAGAACATCAAGGACTTTGGAAAAATACACTGCTGGCCACCCAAATTGCAACACCAAGAAAGACAAGAGATATTACAACAAATTTTATTTTGTAGATAACATGTTGACCAAGTATCAAATGATTAAATTGATAGACTTCTGTGAAGTGTGGTTCCTGCCAAAATCAGTAGCCAGAGTAGCCGCCATTGTTGGAGATCACCGCTGCCACACACATCGGCATTGATTCAAAGAGACTTTGGAGGAGTTCTTGGGGTACAGCAGACCAAGCAGCTTCCACACGTTGCCAAAGTTGATCTGCGGTTGCAGCTGGGGATGGAATCTGGGTCAATCGCAGAGCAACCATGGACCACATGTTGTCTATCGACGAAAGATCCAGAGAGAGAGGCGGCCAGGGAAGCAATTCAATCTGGCGATTGGCGAAGAACCGTTGGACAATTGCGTGCCACGTGTGGTCCCGCATTATCCTGTTGAAATATGGCTGTGGACAAGCCCTGAAGGTAAGGAAGGACAACTGGCTCCAACACCTCGGAGATGTAGCGTTGGCTGTTTAAAGTACCGGCAATGCGTACTAGAGGTATGCGAGAGTGATATCCAATACCGCCCCATACCATAATACCCGGTGCAGGACCAGTGTGGCGGTGCATAACGCAGCTGTTCAGCATCCTCTCTTCACGGTGTCTCCAGACTCGAATGCGACCATCGTGGAGTTGCAGACAGAAGCGTGACTCGTCAGTAAAGACAATTTCATTCCATTCTGCCGTCCACATCCTTCTGTCATCGCACCATTGGCGGCGGAGACGTCTGTGGTTCTGCGTCAAGGGTAGACAAAGCAATGGACATCTTGAGGACAGACCACTCTGCTGTAAACTGCGTCGAATGGTACGCGCAGACACTGGATGATGCGTTACAGACTGCATGTGCTGTGCTATGGTTCGTGATGTGACTGAGCGATCCGTCACTGCCATGCGCACAATTTGCCTGTCATCACGTGAAGTGGTGCGCTGAGGGGGATGCGATCGAACACGCCTGTCCGTCGTACTCTCCTGCATCCAACGATCACATATCCGCATTACAGCTGTTTGGTTTCGTCCAACACGACTACCGATTTCCCTGAAAGATAATCCACAATCTCGGTAGGCCACTATCCTTCCTCTGTCGAATTCGGATTCTTGATCAAAAGATGATCGCTGCTTTCGACGAGGCATAATTGATCGTTTTTTTGAAAAAACCACAAGAAAAACACAATTGCCGAACTTAAAATTGTCGAAATCTCCAGGCCTTAAATAGCGCTTTGAAGTGGCGCCACAGGCGCACGTGATGTGCGTCTGAAATTCTAATTATTTGCATATCTCACCTCCTCTAATGCATGTTGTAAATTTCATGTTATTTGCATGTTTCCTTCAGGGTGTTGCATTTACAGTGGCCAGCAGTGTAGTTACTCACATTCCACATGGGTACAAACCATTTTTTGAAGAAGTTTTGATGAGACCAACTACTGAAACCACTGCATATTATGACGATGAAAGTGATGATTAGTAATGACCTGCATAATTTGTTAAAAAAAATTTATAAATAAAAATGTTTCTCATTTTTTAAATACTGATTTTTATGCTTATTTCATAATCATTTCTAAGAAGGGAACAAATCCGTGATTTATAGTACTGTATGGTGTATTTATGGAAAGTCCAACTGACCTGTCCAATGCCCTGGAATAGCGGATGGATGTAAAGAATCTTATATAAAAGTGTAGTCAAGAAAAAATAATGAATAAAAAAAGTATGAAGTTTTTTTTTTAAATTTCCCTCAAAAACAGTTTTTGGATTCGGTCCCTTCTTCAAACTGCAGGTTCAATTAAAAATGTCACTTACATTGAATGTGACAGCTGCCGCTCTTCTTGAAATCCCTCTAATTTCATTTCTAATAAGCACAGTAAAAAAAGAGCAGATTTAGAAAAATAAATTTACATTAAATTCACAAATTATGATTCTGACTTGTTAGAATTCTTTTCTATTTTGCTTGTGTATTAAGGGGACATTGGACTCTCAAAATTGTAAAATTTGTCCAAAAATTCGATTTTTTTTTATTTTATTGAATTATGAAACTACGGAAGAGTAGGAATGTGTTGCAAAAAGAATTTTTTAATTTCTTTGATTACTTTCCTAGTTATAGGCATTTTCATTTAATTTAGATATTATGTGATTGCTAATAGCAATAACTTTAAATGTGTTTTTCTCAAAATAAAAATTTTCATGTCATACGAATATTCAAACTGCTTTAGGCGCATTTCTAATTATCGTATTGCATTGAAATTTAGGTTTTATATACTTAACTGTATATCAAATAAATCTTATTGAAAAAAATTATGCTTCGTAGCTCAGAATTTCTAAATTTTGTACTTGTAAAGATGATTTATAGGTATTTTGCGTAGTAAAAAGGATGTTTTCACTATTATTATTTTTTTCTCTTTATATTTTTAATGAATGCTTAAAATAAGCAATAAGTTTCATTATTAGTTCTATAAGGTATCCTGTAAATAAAAATTACCATATTATATGCAAAAGAAATGCGCATGGAACTATTTTAATTAGGCCAATTTTTGATATAATTAATAATTCATAATTCGTAAATTATTAATACTTCATCTTTAAATTTTAACCACTTTTACATATCTATGGTACTAATCACATATTCTAATTTCAAGGAAATCCATTCAAAGCAACAAAAAAGTTAGGTTTGAAGGTCCACTGTCCCCTTAATAAAGATCAAGAGAGTTAATTTTTTTCAACAAAAAGACAACCCGATAAAGATACCACCACTCTGTACTTCTTCCGATTGAATTTTGTAAAAGAAAAGAAATTATCTTATCGCACTGCTGACTATTTTCAGCAGCTAAATGTGAGATTTAGATCTTTTCAACCTATTCTAAACTTCACTGATAATTTTCATACTCTGAAGAAAAAATATAATTTTGTATGCATTACTCAGAATAAGAAAATTTTCAGTAAATGTTTCTCTACTCAATCATGAACGGGCAATTTTACTTTTCAAAACTCCGTGAGCAGAGAAAGAACGGTTTGTTTGTTGCCTGTTCTTTGAAGTTTTAAAGTTTATACCCTAACCTCACAAACAGTTTTTTCCTTTGTAACAATATTTGGAATAATCAAACTGAGTTTTTTGACCTAAAATAATCAGGAGAGCTTTTTTTTTAAGTTAGAAAAAATATCGGTCGTAAAAATGCTAAGTTAAGAATTGAAAAAAACTTTTAGCTGGATCAAGGGAATTTTTTAAGACGCCCGTAATATAATCCGAAGAAAAGATAGAAAAAATTCTGTAACAAAAAGACTGCGGAGTTCTCTAAATGATCAACTATGAATTTAAAAGATGTTATAGAATAAAGAGATATTTTGTTGCTTTTCTTACTTTTTTTATCTCTTTCCTTTTATAAGCGATATTGTATGTTTACAAATTGTAAAATATAGAAAGCATCAAATATATTTAAATTTTACTACGAGTAATTCAAACTTAATCCTTAATCATATTTGATTTTCGTTTTATCGAAAAGAATCTCGAAATAGCTTGGTCATCTTATTTTCAGAATTATATAAAACAATGAATGCGATTTGAGGTATTCTATCTTATGTATACCACTCAGAGGGTGGTTTCGAATAGTGGTTTAACTGAAGATGAAAGTAAGTTTCGTATATCCGTTTAAGTTATTTGTCATGGCGACTACGTTCGGTCGAAAAGGTTTGACTTGCCATTACATGATTAAGTTGAAAACCCCTTTAGTTATAAAGGGTGGATGCTGATTAAAAGCAAAAAGGTGTGACCTTTCCTAGGCCGTTCAGAGAATAAGACATTACTGCCTGATGTAATCATTTAACTCTTTAATACAAAGAGTATCTCAGATAATATGTCATCCAGCCGCTAGGATTCAACAAACGTATGGACTGAAGGCGTCAAGTCGCTGCGCTCGATCCAAACTCGCACAGAGCAATACAGGTACAATTGTTTAGAATCAATTTATTTAGGACTCCATATGGCGCAGTATTGGTTCCCGACCAATTACCTCTCTTGGCCTGGGCAAAGCCCGGTTACTAGCCGGACCACGTGGAGTTGGAGACAACCGACGTCGAAACGGTGCTACAACTTCCTAAGAGGATACAATATATATATCTGCATTACCAAGGAAACCAGGTGGTCGTCCTCTGAAAAGTTTAACAACTGAAATTGCATTACGGTTTCGTGAGTCCGCTATAAATGAATAAGTAGCCGGCATACCCCCAGAGATGACCAACAAACTGATGGAAAACTTGAAAGAACAGTGTATCCAAAATAACGAGCATAGTGATGTTATTGTCAAAAGCTACTGGACAAAAACTACACTGTTAGTAATTTTCGAAAATATAAAGTTTTTTTCTCCTCAAACTGTTTCGTTTTGTTTTGATTACCTTTAGAAATGTGAGAGTCTGTTCTGCCGCGCACTCTGTAGCTTATCCTAGATGCATCAATAGGCGTTGCGGTAAAGAATATAGTCATAATAGTTAAATGATTTTACTAAAAAAGAATAAAAGACTGAAAATTTTCCAGCATCCATATTTACCTTTAAATACTTTAATTAAGTTAAAAAAGAGTTCGCTTATCTGAATCGTACTGACAGATTTCTCCTATACCAGAATTATTCTTGAATTACCGATTTCAAACTTTAAAAATTGAAAAGAGGATTTATTTCTATCACAAAAGCCTTTTATCTTCATAATGAAAATTACTACTCTCCCCTTGAAATACGCAAAGATTAAAGCAAAGTATTTCCTTTCGAGTCTCATTTTTCAAATAATTGAATTCATTTTCTCTGAGATACTTGACAATTACTACATATTCCAATCAATAGAAATAAATGAAATTTCAAGCATTAATGCAGGAGAAAAATTATTCCTAAACTTAATGCATTTCTCAATTAAAAAAATATACATTAAATGTTCTCATAGGAATCCATAATAAATTAAAATGCAAAGTCTCAACTTTCTAATTATCAGTTTTAAAAATGTACCAGCACAGAAAAGAGATTCATGTGTACTAACGCTGCGCGACCAGCATGGTTGCTTTTAGTTTTATATTTTCTTTTGTAAAAGAACTCTTCTGAAAGTAATATACGTAAGGAATGTTACCATTACCTGTCATCATAAATAAACATTGTTAAGGGGTAGTGGGAGCTCAACCAAAAAAATTATAATCATTGTTAAATTCGCTATAAGGCTGATTCTAAAACATCATGATTAAAAAATGTGAATTTCCATTACATCAGAACAGAGTTAAAGATAAGATTGAGAAACCTAACACCAATGATTTTAAAAATTACATCCCTCTCTGTATGTACAATTTTTCAAAATTAAGATATCTACACTTTATCATTACATCAAAACTTCTTGATAACACAGTTGAGTATTTAAGAAGTAGGAGATACTACAGTGATAGAATCAAAAGAACAGACTCTATATAAACCTACATACAACTGCCCATGACTAAACACTGCATTTGATAGGTCTAAACATATTTTGTTAAAAGAACAGCGGTTATAACAAATGTCGCCACTACACACACGTGGTTTTAAATTGTGGACGGCCGCTAATGTTTACATCCGGTAGTTGCAGCCGTTGCCATTCGGAGTGTAGAAATATCGTCGATTTTCGTGCCGCATACCTACGCGTTTTATATATATAGATTGAAGAGTAAAGCGCCCACACACAAAAAAAAGTAAAAGAAAAAAAGCGCCTGAAAATATTTTCTTCTAGATCTCCTAATAAGGGTGCCTTATGATACTTTCAAATTATGTCTTTTTATAAGAAGATTTTGGGGATACGCATTAGTACAATAAATTTTAGGGATATATATATATATATATATATACAGGTGGTTATCAAAATAATGGAAACACCTATCAATATTAGTGGTGTTTATAAATGTGCTTAAAAAACAAGTCTGGCCACCGGTATTTTTTTATATTATATAATGTATGTATTATTCTACTGTCAGGTAGCTGTAATGAAGCTAAGGGCATCGTACGTTTGGGGGGAACAGCCGAAAATGTCAAACATTTCAGACCCTGCGAAAAGGGGAAATTGCTGGAGCGCGTTTAAATTGGATTATCTGTTACTGCAACCCCTAGGCTAATGGGTGTTTTTCGAGCTATGGTATCGAAAGCACTGATAGCATACAGAGTGCACGGAAAACAACCTTTGACGAACAGAATAGTGGACGAAAGGGAGAGCTGAGTGAAAGAGACGGACATGGAGAAAAAAAACAACTGCAACCAAAATGACCGAAGAGCTCAATCTGGATCTGCATGTTCCGGTATCAATCATTTGACGTAGAAGGGATCTTCACAAACAAAGCATTTACGGAAGAGTAACTATTCCCAGGCCCGTGTAAAAGATGCCAATACAAAATATCGTCCACAATGGTGTCACGAGAGCAAATCCTGGTCGAGTAATATGTCGAAAAATGGCATTTGGACCGACGAATCATTGTTACATTGTTCCTCGCAGCAAGATGTGCGTATGTCTGGAGAACACCTACACATGTAAGATTCTGGCTGTCTTATCTCAACTGTCAATAAAGGAGGTAGATCCATCAGGGTTTGGGATGACATCTCATGGTTTTCTTCAGGAATGTTTTTCTGGAAGTTCTGTCAACAGTAACCATTCCCTAACCCGAGAGTAGTCGCGTCTTTTTTTAGAACGCAAGTAGTCGCGTTCGGTCTGTTTGCCGCCGTTACCATTTGGCCAAAAACAGAGAGGGAATATGTTGGAGTTACTAGATTATCGAAAACGGAGCACATAGGGAAACAAAATTTTGATTGAATTTGAAAAGCTACATTTTACAACAATTATTATTTATTTAATTTAATTTTATATTCAATTGACATTTACATAAAATATTTTAATATTTTTTTTCGCAAAATATATTGAAATAATAAAAATTAATAAATATTTTCACAGAATTTATAACGATACAGTGAATTACTAATTAGATAATAAATTTTCAATTATAAATTTGTAATCGTGCTGCAATAAATTATTTTGAAGGACAGAACCGCAGTAATGTTGGGTTGGACAGTGCTCCGGCACTAGGTTCTATACAAACTATATTGTTGAGAAAATTGTTTTGTTTTCCGATTTTGCTTTGCTGTGCAAAAACAACGCCCTTCAGTTTTTGAGATCACACAACTTTTTGTAGGTGGTTCCTCACAAAATCCACAGAAAATGCCCTGCCGAGAAATTCTCAGAAACCGGGAAAGTTGAATGGGAAGGGGAAAAAAATGCGCTAACGCAAGTGATCGCAAAGCGGTCGAATGGACAGATTTCAAGTTTAGAATGCAATAAAATACTGAGAAAACACAGGAATGACTTGCAATGTTACTACACAAAAGACCGAACAGTCAAGGTCAGCTAAGCAGAATTTCTCCATTGTAACTTTAAGGGGAGAGGGGTTAGAGGAAGATTACTGATTTCGGAGGCAAAAAGACCGACCCGCGACTTCTGCCGGGTTGAAAATTTGCTTTTGGACCAACGATGTATGTTACTGGAGATCACTATGTTGGTATAAACCAATATAGATTGTCTATAAAAGCAGAGTTTTTGTCTGTAAAATTTTTAATGCTTTACAGTAAGTGAATGAATGCATAAAATTTAAGAGCATTGATTCAACGTACTTTTCTGTTTCTGTGATAGAATTTATGAGTGTTTATATGTAAAACAATTCAAGAGATGAAATTAAAAATTCCTTACAGACCTGATTTTGAATAAACGAAAAATAAGGATGTCATACGAATCAGTTATTTCAAAACTGAAAATGTATACGTATGATATGTCTTATGATAAAGACATCGATAAATAATCACTCTTAAACAGTGGTCCCCCACCAATGGTCCGCGATAGCCTCAGGAGTGGTCCAGCAAAACATTTAAAAAATTGGCAAATAAATGGAGATTTTGAAAGCAATGTTCATTGAACTATATAGGCATCCGATGATTATCAGGTGTTGAATTAAAATTTCTTAAAAGTTCAACATAATTATTTTATGACTAGCTGGAGAACACCAGTGCTTCGCTACGGAGTACATTTTAGAATAATTACATTGAAAAAATAATGAAATTGTTTTTTAGAGGATTATAATATAGAAAAGTTAATATATAGTGCAGTTTGAGGAACATTTCTTTTACTGTATTTTAATATTTTTGTCGATTTATTTCGCTGTCATTCACGTGATGCAAAATTTATTTAAAGTATCAAAAAAAGAAAAGAAATCTCGTGATCAGTATTTAATAAATTAAATTCTAAAAATTAATTTTTAAAAATTCACCGAAAATCAGAAAATAGAGGTAAAGATTCGAAAAAGATTTCATTTTAAGGGATTTTTTTTTATGATCTTTCTCGTGATGTAAATTGTATAACCATCAAATTATTATTTTAAATGCAAGCTTAAAAAAAGTTACAAAAACAGCTTAAAAATTTAATTTTAAAAAATCCATGAAGAATTTTTCAAAAATCTTTCTTAGTGCACCTCTACACTATAAGAAGAATCTCCATGCATAATTTCAAACCTTTGGGTCCAGCGGTTTGGTCTGTGCGTTGTATGTCAGTGAGTCCGTCAGTCAGTCAGTCAGTTACAGAACTCTTTTATATATATAGACTAGCTGAAAACCCGCACTTCGCTACGGAGTGCATTCAAATTAAATACAATGGTTAATGCATGCAATTTTGCATGGAATTTTTATGATTTTTCTTGTGATATAAACTTTATAACCCTTAGAATGTAATTTTAAATGCAAACTGTAAAAAAGTGAAAAAAACAGATTAAAAATTTAATTTTTAAAAAATCTAAGGTGAATTTTTCAAAAATCTTTCTTAGTGTACCCCTACGCTAAAAGAAGAATCGCATGCAAAATTTCAGCCCTTCAGGTCCAGCGCTTTGGTCTGGACGCTATATGTCAGTCAGTATGTCACGGAACTTTTTTATTTATATATAGCTGAAAACACGCACTTCGCTACGGAGTACATTCAAATTAAATACAATGGTTAATGCATGCAATTAATGCCAAAAAAAATAATATATATATATATAATAAATACATCAATCAACGTATACAATTGATGTAAAAAAATAAATATAAATTTATAAAAAAATCGTAAGGGATATTTTTATAGACAAAATAGTGTAGAAGAAAATACTCAAATCAAATGTAATAGGACATACTAAATAATATAGTACAGTTTGAGGAACATAATATATTTTATTGTATTCAAAAATATTTTTGAATAATGTCCAATCGTCTGCCACATTAGCAAAAAAAACCAACTTATTTTGTCTATTTAGTTATTATGCACGTGACGATAACTTTATTTAAAGTACCAGAAAAAGAAATCATGTGATGAGCATTTAATAAATTAAATTCTAAAAATTAATCTTTAAAAATTCTCCAAAAATCAGGAAATGGAGGTAAAGATTCGAAATAGATCCCATTTTAAAGGAATGTTTATGTTCTTTCTCGTGACATAAATTTTATAACCCTCAAATTATTATTTTAAATGCAAACTTAAAAAAAGTCACAAATACAGTTTAAAAATTTAATTTAAAAAAATCTAAGAAGAATTTTTCAAAAATCCTTCTTAGTGCACCCCTGCGCTATAAGAAGAATCGCCATGCAAAATTTCATATCTTTAGGTCCAGCGGTTTGGTCTGTGCATTGTATGTCAGTCAGTGAGTCAGTCAGTTACGGAACTGTTTTATATATAGAGATTAGACAATGATACGTTAAAATGTAAGTACGTTAATCGTGTATCTCTTTTGCCTGAGGGATATTCTATATCCCTACATTCCCCGGAAGATTCCCTCTTGAAGTCGGAGAGGGATGGTGGTGGTCCGCACATGGTTTAATTTATGGCTAAGTGGCCCACATACTTCTGCGTGTTGGGACAAACTGCTCTAAAAGTAGCTCTCCCTATTTAGTGCATAAAATCTCTGAAAAAAGAAACCTTACATAGAAAGTGATTGCATCCATGAAACATTGAGTTGGAGCATTGAGCGACAAGGGACCCTCAACCATGTTATTTTAAATTTTCAATATTATACACTATATACAAAATGGAAATTTTTAGTATTCTTTTTACAACATTGAAGGAACTTAGAATTCACAATTAAGTATTTTCTGGCAGAATAAGACATGTTTTACAAAAAAATTCTTCAAAAATGCAGGAATTTTTCAAAATGCTCCCTGTACATTCATTTTCATCTGATTTCTTCCAAAGATCTCAGGATTGTTACTGGAAGTGTCTGTCACAAAACTGTGTATCTTTCAGTGAAACCACAAATATTATTTTAAATTTTTAGACCACGAAATAACGTAAAAACATGCAAAAATATAAAAAATCATAACAGGCAGATTAATAAAATATATATTTATGGCTTTAAATTCAGACAAATAAAGTTTGAATGCACAATTATGTTTAAGTATATGTGGTAAACTTATATTAAAACTAGTTGGTACCCGTCAAAACATGACGGCTAGATAGTAAATAAGTGCACTAATACACAAATTATTCTCAACACATCATTGCCAAATGTTAAAAAATACAATAATGCACAGAAACAAATTAATGTATTTACGCGGCCTCGTGCTTAGTGAGTATCTAAAGCCAGATTTAAAAATGTCACTGGGCATGAAGGAGGCAATTTTTTTAATTGTAAATTATCGCTAGTTAAACAGCGCGAAATAAACAATTTCCATCAGATTTAATCTTATATTTCCCAAACATAATTATCATAAAAATAAAAATGGCAGAGAGAGATCTAGAGAGACTCCTCGGCATTGAAACCTGTCACTGAGCATGCGTAGAAACAGTGAGTTTCTAAAGCCAGATTTCAACATGCCGCAGCATACGCAGAAATCAATTTTAAATTGTAAATTATCGCTAATTAAAAGAAATTGTGGTTAAAAAAATCAAATTTGACAAATCTACGCTCATTAGCAATGAAATGAGAGCGATTTAAAGATGAGCAGCAGCTATGAATTTCAATACAAGTTAAAAACTTTAATGGTGCTTTCTGAAGAACTTAATTTTCGTCAAAATAAACGACTCATGACAACTCAAAATCTAACCATGGTATGTCTATGACATTTTTGACGTATGTTTTTCATAATATTAAGAATTGGATGGACTACAGATTTGGTTCTAGGTATATTATTTGTTGATTTATAGCTGCATTTTGACGAAAATTCCAAAATTGTTTTTTTTCATTATTTTTAAAGATTGCAAATTTATGTTTCTAAATCAGCTTTTATTTTCCCGATACGCCGATTAGAAATGAAATGAGAGTGATTTAAAGATCAGCAGCAGCTATGAATTTCAATACAAGTTGAAAACTTTAATCGTGTTTTCTGAAGAACTTAAATTTCGTCAAAAATGTAAACGACTCGTGATAACTCAAAATCTGTCTATGACATTTTTGACGTATTTTTTTCATAATATTAAGAATGGGATGAAATACAGATTTGGTTCTAGGTATATTATTTGTTGATTTATAACTGCATTTATAAAAAATCTCATGGGAAAATTACATAAATTTTACATGTAATTGCATATAATGACCTGCGTTTTTTTTATAATTTTAGAATCGATTAAAGTGTAAGTCATTACACTTAGAAGGTACTTACGTAGATATGACACAAAAATTTTATGTTATATGCATAATATTTTATTTTACAGCTACTGCCGTTTTTGTAAAAATTTGCTAAATTTCGACCCAATTTCCTCTATTTTGTAAAATTTTGCATAGTTAATGTCTATTTTTTCCTCATTTTCGAGTTTCGGTGTTATATTTCTTCGAAAAATAACATAGAAATTTTCGCAAATACAGATTTTTTAAAAATGGGCACCGAACGTTCTCGGATACCTTAATATTAATCATAGGTTTCGATCATAGTATCACAAATTTCAATATATGCACCTTTTGTAGCACGACAAACGTCTAAATGGTAATCGAGTTCTCTCCCAGTGTTTCGTAGCATATCAGGAGTTATTATACGAATTGCTTGAATGACACGCTTATTCAAAATCATCAACAGTTTTAAATTTTTGTTTATCCACAACGGATTTAATGAATCCCCATGCAAAAAAGTCTAATAACGCCTGACATGGTACGAAACACTTGGAGAGAACTGAATTACCATTTAGACGTTAGTCGTGCTACAAAAGGTGCACACATCGAAATCTATGATACTATGATCGAAATCTACGATTGATATTAAAACTTGGGGAGATGTTCTTTCTATTTTACCCTTCGCGACCGTGCTATTTTACCCAGCACGCCCGTGTACAGAGTACAACATTTTCGTAATTTTGAATGGTTTCCTTTTACATGTAAGGTTTGACTGTTCTAAGCAGTTTCTATTTATAGCTACACCCTTTATAATGCAGATCTCATTTTATGACCCTTGTATTCCTTTCCATTCATTGTTAGTTGTGATTTAACAGTGGAAAACCAGCGATTATACTGGATTACCGTATGACAAAAGTTGGAGTTGATGTAGTCGATCAAATGTAGAGCTATTACACGGTATCTCACATATCACGAAGATGGACAATCTCATTCTTTTTGAGGTTTTAGGACATAATAGGAATCAATTCGCAAGTTCTCCTTAGATCTAATAAATTGGACAGTTTTGAAATAAGGCGATTGTATTTGCATTCTTTGGCCTTTAATTATAAATATATCTTAGTATTATCAACATTTTATATATTGTCTTAAAACGCAGAATTGTTATTTTCAATTAAAAAAAAGTTTATTACAAAATGAATAATCAAGGTTGAAAAAGACGTTGCACTTTGTGGCACGTGAGCCTGCTGGTGCTAAAAAAAATTGGCGCGCCCGCTGAAGGGTTAAATAATTTTTTTTTAATTCTAATGGGTAGCTCCGAAAAATAAGTCATAACTTTTGGATACCTTTAGCCCGGACATTCAGTATTATACTAATTATTCTCATTTTGTACATAGAGTAAAATATTGAATTTTTTAAAAGCGAGGTTGAAGGTTCTTTGTCCCCTTAAATTTTGTTCTTCGTGGATAACGAATCCCAAGGTTAATTTATTAAAGTCCTAAACAAAATCCAATCAGTAGACGACAAGAATACTCAATATTTACTTTACTGCGGGAATATGTACATTACAGTGGAACTTCTTTATAGCAGAATATAAAACATGACGAGAAGAAATTGTGAAGTAAGGTCTTATAAAAATGTGGGATCTGAGATCACGGACTCCTTTTTAAGTCTCTAGTTAATTTTCTCGCTTTTTCTGACCACATAAGGGAATTTGCTTTGTATGTATTGAGGGCTGTTTGCAGGTTCATTTTCAGTCATAACTTTTTAGGTAAAAAAATTACGGTTGCTGTTGTTTATGCCCCTTGACCGACAGTAACACCAGATCAAGTCCTGAAGGCTATGGGCGCTGAAGGTGGGATTTTTCTTTTGAATTAGCACCACAAGGGTCGAAGTCCGACTTGGCTAAATGATCGGTCCCGTAATTTTAAACTGTTTCAAGTGTCGAGACCAGAACACTTGAACCCGCACCTCCAGAGGTAAATTTGAGAACTTGCAGGACATTGTAGCCACGCCCTATTTTACGTGTCCCGGCCACCATTAGTGAACACGGTGGTAGGTTTTCAGCTACGAGAATCGAACCAGGGACGTTCAGATCACTGGCCCTCTGCTCTTGCCAACTGGGCTACAGCGCCCTTAATATTATTCCATAGAGTGCGGTGTCATGTTACATGCAGTAGACTTTAAGCCATAAGTCAAGTTTGATACACCCCAAGAATGATATTAGACAGCATTGCATGTGTTTGCTTTGAAAAGATATAGAGAGTTATTGAAAAATGTATCTGCGATTTCAATTGTCCTCACGGGAACAACAATTAACCCATTAGATTTCGTGTAGCAGCAGATGGTATGTTAACTCTGGGAAATGTATTTTTCCATGTCATGGTGACCGTGAATCCGTTGGGGACATGCGCCGACACTGTGACGTCGTCGCGCTTCCTCCTACCATTGATTCTGACGTTGGACAGGAAAGGCGGTCCAATTTGTTGGCCACCAAGAAGCCCCGATTTGATCCCCTCTAGACTTTTTTCTATGGGGTTACCTGAAGAAACATTGCGTAAGCTGAGAAGTACGATGAGGACTACGAAATTTATCGGACAGAATTACTGCTGCAATAGCGACAGTGACTCCTATGATCGAGCGAATCCTGATGGAGATCGACTATAGCCTAAATGTGTAACGAGCGACGAGGGGGACTCGTATCGAAACCTACTCCGTAATGTCCAAAACTTGATCCGTTTCTGTATATTTTGGGCAAAAAATAAACACCATCAGTTCTATTATTCTTTATTTCACATTTCAATCGATGACATATTTTTCGATGACCCTGTATAAATTTGAATCCCGCATATATGAATTTATATCATGAGTAGAAAATGCTATATTAATTCTCAATACACTCTAACCCATTAATGACGAGCACTCTATTGTAATTTTTCTCCTGTCAAATACAGTTCATATTAAATTATTCATCGAATAACAATCACTGGAAAATCGAAATTTAAATTTATGTTTGAGTGGAAAGGCCGCTAAAAGTGTGGTTTCGACTGCCACGTGGTCGTGAAAGGGATAATTAATAACCTTCATTACGCCAACTGCACGGTAACTAAGGGTAGATATTTGATCTGTAATTACGAAAAGCTATTTGCTCTGCAACTGACATGCTATCCATCATGAAAAAAAAATTATCTAAATGTATGCAAATGCCCTCAAGACATGTCCAAGTTGTCTAAAATGAAAAAGCATAATTACTTTTGTGCTCTAAAATTTGAAAATTCCCAATTCCGTCATGCTAAAGATTTAATACGTCACCATATCTGTCACATAGTTAGTGAAAATTTTGGCTTAACCCTGCACTGGTCGTGTGGCGTCTTACAGACACCAGTAGCACTTTGTTTGCATTTTCCGTATTCATGGATTGCTCTGTATGCCCAGCAGATAGATGTCAGTACCTTCGAAGAGTTTATGGATGTGTCATGACTAACAAACACAATTACTGCAGTTGCTGCTTATATATACGAAAACAACCGATTGGTCTTTCAGCAAATATATATATATATATATATATATATATATATATATATATATATATATATATATATAAATGTACTAGTTATAAAAAATTAAGGCAAAATCACAAAAAGAGGGATAACACGGTCAAAACTAGGCCAATCTCTTTAAAATTTGAAAATGTTGTTAATTAAAAGGGGCTGAACAATACTACATTATGCTAAATAGTGGCGCTGCAGTCGGAATACGTCATTTGCGAGGAGCATAAAAGTGCATGTCTCAGAGCAAGGCGGCAATTTTCGCTTCGAGGCTGAGATTAGAGATATGGCACAGCCAAATTGGAACAATGACCTCCAGACATCATTGGACTGAAAAACTGCGATGGCGAACTATTGGGAGACTAGAGGCAGGACAAAGTCAGACAGAAGTGGCCAGATGGCTATATTTGAATTCGGCTGGGGTTCATAGACTTTGGCAACAATTTCTAACCACGGATTCGGCATCCAGGAAGTTCAGCCAAGGACGCCCATACGCTACGACGAATGCCGATGACCGATATTTGTCATTATGTGCACGAAGGAATAGAACCGCAACTCTGTCTGAACTCAGATGGAAGCTCCAGACTCTCGCTGAAAGCTCCGGATGATTAGTATCAACGTCAACCGTGCGTAGAAAGCTTCACGAAGGTGGTCTTTTAGCGAGGCGACCAGCCATTTGCGTCCCACTCACGTCACGCCATAAGCGGGAATGTTTGCAGTGGGCACGTCAACATGTCCATTGGACGCGTGATCAATGGAGGGCTGTTCTCTTAAATGATGAGTCCAGGTTTAGCCTCCAAAGCGATAGTAGACGTATTTTGATTTGGAGAGAACTTGAAACTCGTTTTCATCCATCACACATCCGTGAAAGAGATGCATACGGATCAGGCAGTGTCTGTGTTTGGGGGTGGTATCTCTTTGGGCGGACACGCAGACCATGTCTTTCCCCGTGGAAATGTGAATGCTCACACCTATAGAGATGACATCCTTAATGCTTATGTGTGCCCTTATGCTTGGGCAATAGGGGATAATTTTGTGCTACAGGACGATAACGCGAGACCGCACAGGACTCGCATTGTGGATGCTTATCTTGAGCAGGAAACAATTCAGCACATGGAGTGGCCAGCTCGATCACCGGACCTGAATTTTATCGAGCCCGTTTGGAACACTTTAGGACGACGTATAGCTGCTCTCAATCCTCCTCCTAAGACCCTAGCCACGCTTTCATCTGCTTTGCTAGAGCAATGGCTCTCACTTCCTACCAAACTCATAGACAGCATAACTGACAGCAACACACATCGCTGTAAGTGCTGTATTGCTTCTCGGGGATCATTATTAAAGGTAATTTTCCAATACCGAACTGACAATCCGATTTGTTCATTGTTTACATAAGCTAGTATATGGTGTATTCTATAACACCATAACTGTCTGCCGATTTCTTTTTATGCTATTTTATACCTACCGATGTGTTGTATAATGTGTATAAGTTTCATTAAATTCTACGCGTAGCATTTTGAGTAATCACTATTTTTGTGAATTTTCCTTAATTTTTGATAACCAGTGTATATATATAAATATAAATAAATAAATAAATAAATATATATATATATATATATATATATATATATATATATATATAAATTTCTGTATATCGAATTTTTTTCCGGTAATTTGCTACTTCGATATATGGAGGTTCGACTATATATATATATATATATATACTAGCTGAAGTACCCGGCGATGCCCGGGATTTTAAGAATGTTTGTTGTTAACCAAAATCAATTTAAAAATTAACACAGTATAAATAACATAAAAAATATATGCGAAATGTTATACACGTCTCAGAATTTCAGCCTTTCATTATTGTAATACTAAAATCTGAAAAGTAAAAATGTCAAATTCTCTAATGTTTGTTAACCAAAATTAATTTAAAACTAAGCACAGTATAAATAACAGAAAAAAAAAACCTTGTGAAATCTATAAATCTATAAATTTATAATAAACTCCTCAGAATTCACCTAGAATTAGCCTTTCATCATTGGGGTAAAATAAAGAAGCTGCAATTACAGGTTCAGCATAAATTTCCAATAGAACAATGATATGACTGCAGCGTTGCCTCTTAAAAATGAAGTGTTTGATTGAGGGCTGCAAACCATTCAACTCCTCTCCACATTTAACTCCTATAACCATCCTCTACATATTAAATTCCTTTTCTCTCCATAATAAACTCCTCAGAATTTTGGTATATTCAGCCTTTCATCATAGTACCACTAAAAACTGAAACATCCTCTCCAGAAATATAAATTTATTAATTTCAATAATTAAACACACACAAATGTATAAATTACGCAAAAGTTTTTTAACCAACATTTGAATAATTCGTAAATGAAAAAGCATATGAAAATAAAGATAAGAACTTCCGGAATCGAAATTAATTACCCTTAATTTTTAATTAATAAAAAACCAACATAATATGAATAAAAAAGATAGTTGTTTAAAACTATATGAAAATAAAGCTATTATAAAGATAATAATGAAAAAAGCATAAGAAAATAATGCTCGCGCATGAAGTTAACGTTACGATATAAAGATAGTAATAATAATATAAACCGCGTGCATAAAATATTTAGCTTTTCAAGCGAAATAAATTAATTTTTAGAAAAAAACTACTTTTAATCGAGAAATTAAATACATTGCACAAAATTTTGATTTTACCAACTTTCCACCCTACAATTTACACCATACTTCTTTTAAGTAGGGTGTAAATATAAAGTTTTAACAGCCAATTGAATGCCAGTTAAAAACGGTTGTTGTTTAAAATCATATGAAAATTAAGCTTATTATAAAGATAATAAAAAAAATCATAGGAAAATAATGTGTGCGCATGAAGTTAACGTTACGATATAAAGATAGTAATAAAAATCTATATATATAAAACAGTTCCGTAACTGACTAACTGACTGATTGACTGACTGACATACAAAGTACAGACCAAACCGCTGAACCTAAAGGACTGAAATTTTGCATGGCGATTCTTCTTATAATGTAGGGGTGCACTAAGAAAGATTTTTGAAAAAATTTTCTTAGATTTTTTTAAATTAAATTTTTAATCTGTTTTTGTAACTTTTTTCAAGTTTGCATTTAAAATAATAATTTGAGGGTTGTAAAATTTATATCACGAAAAAGATCATAAAAATTCCTTTAAAATGAAATTCTTTTCGAATCTTTACCTCCATTTTCTAATTTTTTGGTGAATTTTTAAAGATTAATTTTTACAATTTAATTTATTAAAAGCTGATCATGTGATTTCTTTATCTGGTACTTTAAATAAATTTATCGCCACGTATTTATCGTTTCGTTGTCACGTAACAACGAAATAGACAAAAAAAAAATTTTTTTTCTTGCTAATGCGGCAAACGATTGGACATTATCCAAAAAATATTAAAATACAGTAAAAGATATGTTCCTCAAACTGTACTATATTCTTTAGTATGTCCTATTAGATTTAATTTCAATATTTTCTTCTACATTATTTTGTCTATAAAAATATCCCTTACGGTTTTTTAAAAATATTTTTTTTGTCTTATGGTTGGAATACTAAAAGTTTAAAATAGTGGCGCCATCTACTGAACGCCTGTGAATCGAGAGTCACATCTTTCAAAAGTTGTTGGTTATTTATTAATTAAAAATATTGGAAAGTTCTTGTGGATCTGTAAATATACATGCGGTAACAGATTTAAAATTTATAAATTATCAACCTACACAGGTGATAAATCCCGGGCAACGCCGGATAAATTAAGAATGTTTGTTAACCAAAATCAATTTAAAAACTAAACACAGTATAAATAACATAGAATAAAAAGCATGTGAAATGTTATACGCATGAATAAAAAGAAAACCCAACATAAAAAACTTCTTCAGAACATAAAAATTTCTTCAGAATTCAGCTAGATTTAGCGTTTCATCATTGGAGCAAAAAAACCCTGAAAAGTAAAGCATAAAATATATACATTTATAATAAACCACTAAAAGCTGAAAATGAAAAAGTCAAATTGTCTTTAGGAAAGTAAAGAATTTTGAAAAGTAAAGCTGAAAAGTAAAAATGTCAAATTGTCGAATGTTTGTTAACCAAAATCAATTTAAAAACTAAATACAGTATAAATAACATAGAAAAGATTTAGCCTTTATCATTGGACAAAAAATCCTGAAAAGTAAAACATAAAATATATAAATTTATAATAAACCTACCAAAATCCATTAAAACACTAAACACTGTATAAATAACATAGAAAAAAAGTATACGAAATGTTATACACATTAATAATATGAAAAATAAAATAAAATAAAAATAATAATTTTTAAAAATAATAAAATAAAATAAAAATAATTTCTAAAAAATAATAAATAAAAATAATAGTAATAATAATTTAAAAAATAATAAAATAAAAGCTGAAATAAAAAAGCCTCCATAAAAAAGCTGAAAATACAGGTTTAGCAAAATTTGTACGATCCGTATTCGAACCCGCGTCGTGTAGCATAGTAAATGAACGCTTTTACTGAATGCGCCACAATGACATGCAGCTTTATTGAGTAAATAGGAAAATATTCGACTAAGATTTGTAGAAAGTTGCTATGGGTTGGTAAATATACATGTATTTATGGAGTGAGAGGAGTTTTAAGTCAGAAATAAGTTAGCAGGATAGAAGCTTAGTCTTTAACTCTTCAATAGACACAAAGACATAAGCGAGGGGGGTTGCAGTAGCGATTAAAAAAGATCTCGTGACACTTAGCGTGGTTGATTCGAATTTTCCATCGCGTGTGATCTTGTCAATATGCCGTTGGATCCAATTTATTTTAGAGTATAAAATATGACTTGAAAGATTATTATTTTCATTTATTATTCTGGTTTAATATATAACTTGAAACTTTTTGATTTTATTTATTTTTATCTTTTCGCTCGCTGTTTGCCACCTAACCCTAACGTGGACGCCATATTCAGAGGGGTGATTCCACAAAGTGTAACAGCTTACATTTAGTTTCAAAATTCTTGGTTTTTTATTAATTAAAAATCAACGGTAGTTAATTTCGATTTTGAAGTTCTTCAGACCCTCGGCTGTTTTTAAAGACGCCTGTATGTAAAATTTCACGATCGTTGCTCCTAAACTGTGGATTTCTATACAATTACAGAGAGACAAACATTCATTTTTATATATTAGATATATATATATTATATATATATATATATATATATATATATATATATATATATATATATATTATATATATATATATATATATATATATATATATATATATATATATATATATATATATATATATATATATATATATATATATATATATATATACTTTTATGTTATACTTAAATTGAGATTCAATTCAGCACAAATTGAAGATGAACAGTTCTGAAAAGAAAACTTTTCCTTATAAAAGATAAATTTCAGTCAAAAAGATTCCCGCAGTGCAGCTTCAGTGTCCAACCATTTTCAAAAGAAATCTATTGCATGCATAATTTAATTTCCAAGAGTTAAGTGTAAAGAAATGAGAAAAAAGATCTATCACCTGAATAAGTAAAATTCAGTAAGAAATTCAACGACGAAGAAATAAATGGTAAAAAGTTTTTTCAGAGAAATCTATACCGTATAGAAGGGAAATTCTTTAAAAGAATGAATTTAAAAAATCCCTTCTAATGTTACATCTTCATAGTGTTGTTTTTGTTATTTCTAATGACCCATGGCTGGAAGTTCCAGACCAGGTTCATATAGGCTTCGGTCTGAAGTATACGGCTCCGGTTTATATAGCACAACAATGGTCGGAATCCGCCTCAGGTAGTTGTTAGCTCAATTTTGAAGGGGAACCCCAAAGGGCGACAATAGGGTGGATCAGACTCTCTCCCACTCCCTCTGACCTTATACAGAGTCTTTCCGGTCTACAGATTTATCGCCCCCATATCCGGCCTCGACACGGAGGTATTTAATTGCATGCGTCGGTATTTGATCCGTTCACCCTCAGCACCGAAAGCCAGTGCGATACCACAAGGCTTGAGATAAGTTGTATTATATTGTATTATGGTATAGATATGATATCAATGGCGTCTCCAGGCCAGAGATTTGAGAAGGGGGGTAACGTCGGCCCTTAGGTTTATATATGTATATATATATATATATATATATATATATATATATATATATATATATATATATATTATATATATATGTATATATATATATATGTATATATATATATATATATATATTATATATATGTATATATATATATATGTATATATATATATATATATATATATATATATATATTGTATATATATATATGTATATATATATATATATATATATATATAATATATATATATATATATATATATATATATATATATATATATATATGTATATATGTATATATTTATAAAAAAATCGTAAGGGATGTTTTTAAAGACAAAATAATGTAGATGAAAATATTTAAATCAAATCTAATAGGACATACTAAAGAATATAGTACAGTTAATATAGTACAGTTTGAGGAACATATCTTTTACTGTATTTTAATATTTTTTTGGATAATGTCCCATCGTCTGCCGCATTAGAAAGAAAAAATATTTTTTCTGTCTATTTCGTTGTTATAACGTGACGATAAATTTGTTTAAAGTACAAGAAAAAGAAATCACGTAATGAGCATTTAATAAATTAAATTCTAAAAATGAATCTTTAAAAATTCTTCAAAAATCAAAAAATGGAGGCAAAGATTTAAAAAAAATTCATTTGAAAGGAATTTTCGTGATTTTTCTTGTGATATAAATTTTACAGCCCTCAGATTATTATAAAAGTTACTAAAAGAGCTTAAAAATTTAATTAAAAAAATATAAGAAGAATTTTTCAAAAATCTTTCCCAGTGCACCCCTACAAAATAAGAAAAATCGCCATGCAAAATTTCAGCCCTTTAGGTCCAGTGGTTTGGTCTATGCGTTGTATGTCAGTGAGTCAGTCAGTTTCGGAACTGTTTTATATAGATGAAAGAAATAAATATCCTCTCATTTTAATTTTAAACTCATTTAATATTATGTCTACGATTATATAATTTTAGGCTATAAAAAAATATGCCAGGCTTTTGTTTTCAAAGGGGGGGGGGTAATTGCCCCTACTGCCACCCCCCCTGGAGCCGCCCTTGTATGATATATATATGGTATTGAGACTAAGATTTCTGGTCTTGCCAAGTCTTATTAAGCCCTCCCACTGAACGCATGGAATGACTCTCCAGTATACGAATTTAACGTGTTCGGTATATGAATTTTACGTCGAGAGTGTATACTCCTTGTAGGGTCCTACAAGGCGTAAAGGCCATTCCGTTATGCCCAGCTAAAGTCTGTAGGAGGTAAGTCAGACCTCTACCATTGTTGCTCATTTCCCTGAGGATAACAGAAGCTGCCCATTTTTTCCCTGTCTATGAATATTGTCCGCCATTCATTTCTTGAGAGTGTGCGGTATCATGGGCCTAATATAGCTCTTCTGGATGACAGGTATCAGCAACAACAACAACAACAAAGTGCCGGTATCCGGCCTAGACACTATGGTATTGAATGACATTCGTCGGGATTCGAACTAAGCAAACCCGTCCGAAACCCAACGCGTTAAACTAAGCTACCTCAATGATCCTTTGCTTTTAAAATTGATTAGGCTAAACTTAGACCATGGAATTTAGATTTCTTAATTTTTGTTGCTTGAATCATTTCTTTCAGTCGATTTTTATGGATGAGACATATTTTTTAATGTTCGATCCATACTGTTTACATCTTTAATTTTCTCAGGATTTCTCAGTGTTTTAAATACCACAAGAATCGAAATCTCATTCCATTACCACTAGGTTAATAGCAGGAATAAATATCTCGATCAAGAATTGAGGCAGAGTAATTCTGCCTTTATATCTCGTTACATCATGTATCGGGCTTCCAAATTCAGCGCTAATTAGAGAATACGAAATATTCCTGGATATGGTAAACCAGCACAAGGAAAGAGACCTCGAACCACTCTTTCTGGTATTTCCATTTAGTGTCATGTGTGAT
Source organism: Dolomedes plantarius (assembly GCA_907164885.2). Classification (NCBI taxonomy): domain Eukaryota; kingdom Metazoa; phylum Arthropoda; class Arachnida; order Araneae; family Dolomedidae; genus Dolomedes; species Dolomedes plantarius. The sequence continues at coordinate 141,399,954 of OU015490.1, read as the reverse complement.
GAATGAAAAATATGATATGTGTTTTCCAAAATATTAATATAAAATCTGACACACACATGCAAAAACAAACACACACACGCGCACACACACACACACCACACACACACACACACACACACACACACACACACACACATATATATATATATATAATATTATATATATATATATATATATATATATATATATATATATATTATATATAAATTGACTCACCGAGAAGGTTGGCTTGTTGGTTGGTTGATTGAGGTTTAATGGCGCAAGGTCCAGAGAAAGACATCCTGCTCCAAACACATGGTAAAACCCGAAAAACATTATATAAGTCCGCATTTTAAATAGTAAAAACCAGTGAACTCAGAAAGGTAAAAGCCACATCCTGTAAACAGAAAAGACAAAAGGTGATAGGAAGAATGATGGAATAAGTGATAAAAACAATAATTTATAAACAGTGGTAAAAGGATGATTAGAACAATGAAGGGGAAAATCTGATATGTAGACGGGTGCTAAAATCAGTCAAAAATAGCAGATAATAAGGACAGTCTTACATACAGGTGATAAAACAGGACATATAAATGGGTAATAATAGTGTCATATAATTCAGATACTAAAAACTGTCATAATACAGGCAAATAAATCATATAAAAGAAGATAACAGTAATATAAAACAATTCATTTTTAATACGGTAACAGCAATTAAATACAAAAATGATAAAATGGCAAGAGTAATTCTGATAAAAGCCAAAACTTCTGGATAGGGAAACCCCCAGATTAGAGTCAAGTACTAGAAAAAAGCAAAGGAAAAGTAGTAAAGACCGAGTGACCTCGCTCTTCAGGTTGAGAGACAACAGATGGAATGTCACTAGATTATATCTCATCCGTATCACAGATACCTAAAGTATAGATCTCTAGCATATCGTGAGAGTAGTCTTGAATATCAGTATTCTTCAAATACTTAGGATCTTTTTGTTTGTTTGATACAACAGGTTTATTGCGTTGTTCAACAACTATTTTTGTTTTCTTATTCTTCTGGTATTTAACAGATGGTAAAGCGCGAATGGTTCTATTTCTATTGGGTTCTAATTCAAGATATTCTGTAGTTCGGGATGGTTTGCTTTCACTCGGTTAGGAAACGGATTGAACTGATGTCTGCCGAGATTGTGACACGGATAGCGTAGTGGTCAGAGGCTTCGGTGGTATTTTGTTTCTTAATGGAGAACCGGCTAGGGATGACTTCAGCTGAGATTGAGTTTCGGATAACGATCAGGACACGGATTTCAGCTTAACTGTGTTGGGTTCAGTTTGTGTGCCGATAGAAGATAATTTTTTTTGGGACGCCGCTGCACCATACGATAATCCAATTTTTTTTGGTGAATTATCTCTCACCGTCAGATTTTTTTTAAGTTTCCATAAAAAGGGCTTAAAATTCAGATCCCGGCCGCACCACCCACCATGGAGCCCAACAAGGGGATGCAGATTACTGCACCAGTGCTAACCGGGTCTAAACGAGCACGAAACGACCCTGAAGCAGACTCTACTCTTTATCGAGATGCCCAGTAGTAGAAACGATTGCTTGGTTCCTAGCCGAAGACAATGTCAGCGACCAGCCGATTGATATATTAGGGAACCACTAAGTACCTCCCGTTTACCCGAAAGGAGGGGGGCGAAGCAGTGTGTTAGGCACCCAGAAGGAGTTGTCCGATTGTAATGAAATTTATTATGCAAAGATGTTTCGACAGAAAATGCAGTTGATACTTTGGTATCGAAAGAATAAATAGCGGTTTTTACTTAACGAATGAGACGTTCAGGGCAACGTGGTGATCGTGTCGTCAATATCTCACTCCACACAGGCTAAAATAGACCATATTGCCCACATTGCCCCAGACCATATTGCCCATAACAGGGAAATATGGTCTGGGGTCACCATATTGCCAATAACAGGGCAATATGGTCTGGGGTGCCTTTGCCTTTGATAGCCAGACCCCTTTGGGAGTCATTAGTGGAACACTTACCGCACAGTGGTACGTAGACGACATACTTTGACTCGTTTGTTTCAGTTCCTCCTGCACCACCCTGGACTTACTTTTCAACAAGGTAATACCCGGCCGCATACGACACGTGTTGCTATGAATTGTGTTCAACCTTGCGTAACAATTTCTTGGCCGTCTAAGTCACCTGATCTCTCTCCCGTAGAGCCCATTTGGGAAGTGATGGGAAGGCGATTGCAACTGTCCAGGAATGCTGCCGATTTAGCCCAATAATTGGTGACCATTTGGCAATAAATCCCGCAGGTCGCCATCCGGGAACTTTATCAGTCTTTGCCACATCCGGTGACAGCTTGCATCCAGACCAGAGGTGGACCAACACCGTATTGACTTCCTCCCTTTGTAACTATCAATCTCTGGAATAAATCATTAAATTGTTCTGTAATGTTCATCGTTTTATTTTTCTGTGCATTTTCTTCACATCCGACTATCAATCTCTGGAAGAAATTATTAAATTGTTCTGAAATTTTAATCGTTTTATTTTTTATGTGCATTTTCTTCACATCCAACTATCAAACTCTGGAAGAAATCATTAAATTGTTATGTAATATTCATCGTTTTATTTTTCTGTGCATTTTCTTCACATCCGACTATCAATCTCTGGAAGAAATTATTAAATTGTTCAGAAATTTTAATCGTTTTATTTTTTATGTGCATTTTCTTCACATCCAACTATCAATCTCTGGAAGAAATCATTAAATTGTTCTGAAATTTTCCTCGTTTTATTTTTTCTATGCATTTTCTTCACATCCGACTGTCAATCTCTGGAAGAAATTATTAAATTGTTCTGAAATTTTAATCGTTTTATTTATTATGTCCATTTTCTTCACACCCAACTATCAATCTCTGCAAGAAATCAATAAATTGTTCTGAAATTTTCATCGTTTAATTTTTTCTGTGCATTTTTTTTCACATCCAACTTTCAATCTCTGGAAGAAATTATTAAATTGTTCTGAAATTTTCATCGTTTTATTTCTTCTGTGCATTTTCTTCACATCCTTCTATCAATCTCTAGAAGAAATTATTAAAATGTTCTGAAATTTTCATCTTTTTATTTTTTCTGTGCATTTTCTTCACTTCCAACTATCAACCTCTGGAATAAATCATTAAATTGTTCTGAAATTTTCATCGTTTTATTTTTCTGTGCATTTTTTCACATCCAACAATCAATGTCTGGAAGAAATCATTAAATTGCTCCGAAATTTTCATCGTTTTATTTTTTTCTGTGCATTTTCTTCACATCCAACAATTTATTTCGCAATCGGATAACTGCATCTTGATTTTTGTTTTATGAAAGGAATATTTATAAACGTATAAAGCTGTAGCAGTTTATCATGTGTTTCTTAGGCGGTGGGTTTCGGACAGCGTTAATTTTCTTTTAAATCAAAAAATCCTTTGAAAGTTGTCTGAAAGAGTTCTTTTATTTTAGTCACATTTGGACTAATTAGCAAAAATATTCGCGTATACTTTCTTTAGTTATCTGATGGAGCTGTAAAATTATATCACGAACACTCGTCTATAAAATTACAAATTATAAGAAAATGTCAAGTAAAAAGAATAGTGTTCTTGAGAAAACCTTTAAAAAACTTTATAATAGCTTGAAAAGGACAACAAATGTTATATCTCCGATTGTTTTCCTTAACAGAATAAAGAAATAAATTTCCCCCGTAATCCTTATCGTAACTGAAGAAACGGCGTTTTATTTCCAAGTGTTTACCCAAACAAAGTTTAGAAATGTGAACCACTTCCCTGCACACTAATAGATCAGGGTAATTTTAGGAAAGCAGTGAGTTTATTTTATTTTAAGAAACATTTGGCTTTTATTTTTCGAAAGTTCCGTTAAAACAGTCTCACGTTAAATAAAATAAATAATGTGAAGCGAAGGCAGCTAACAATTATCTTAAAAATACAAATCTGATAAAAATACGCTTTTTGATAGGAACAAAAACTTGTTTGGTCACTAATATTTATGTTAAGACAAATATTTATGTTTTAACAGCAACGTCAATATACATATATATAAACGTACTGTTTATGAAAATTTTGTGTTATGCTTTATAAATTTTTATAGTTTTTTTTGTAAAAAAATTTAAGGTATGTTGTTGTTGAATATTTCTTTGCATTCCATTGAGTGACTTATACAAACAAAATGTTGTTTATTTTTTCATGAATGTGTATTATTGAATGTGTACATTAAAAGTGAATGTGTGCATGAATAAGTACATTAAAAGTATTATAATGTGATAAAACTTACATTTTATACAAAACAAAGTTTTGACATAAAGGAAAGAAAGGTTGATTTTTAGAAACAAAAGCATTTTCTTCTCATCGTTTAAACCATTTCATCTTATGGAAAATATTTTTTAGGTATGAAAAACAGTTATGTAAAAATTGTTCATGCATTAATATAAACTAGCTGCTGCGTCACCTGAATGGTCGCTTTTAGTTTTATAATTTCTTTTGCAAAACAACTCAAATGAAAGTAACATATGTAAGGAATGTTATCATTACCTGTCATCATAAATATACATTGTTCAGGGGTATTCTCTATAAGGCTGATTCTAAAATATCGTGATAAAAAAATTAGAATTTTCATTATTTCAGAACATAGTTAAAGATAAGACTGAGAAACCCAACACCATTGATTTTAAAAATTACATCCCTCTCTGTATATAATATTTTTCAAATTAAGATATCTACACTTTATCATTACATAAAATAAGAAATTGTTGGGGAAACCTTTTTTGCACTTACAAAATGAAGTAAAAATTCAACAAGTACTAAAATATAATGGAGATTACATTCCTCTCTGTATGTACTATTGTTCACAATTCAGATATAGACACTTACACTCAGATATACACAAACATATCAAATAATAAATTGCTGGGAAAATTTCTTCACTTATAAAACGGACTAAAATTTCAGCAAGTACTGAAAAAAGGGTACAAAATTAACTATTACTGGCTGTAGGTTGCTATGCCGCTGACGGTTAAGCCTAACCTCGCGATCAGTTAAGTTCTCTCTTAATGAATTATTTCTTCGCTTTCTTTCTTGAGACTGTTCCCAATTTTCACTTGATCGTGCAGCTGAGCTTCCGAGCATTCCTGATTTCAGTGCGTATATCCATGTTGGCACTCGGTTGCAAGTTACGGACGGCCGCTGATGTTTACATCTGGTAGTTGCAGCCGTTGCCATTCGGAGTGTAGAAATATCGTCGATTTTTGTGCCACATATCTACGCGTTTTATATATAGATTTCGTCAGAAAAATTCCAAGTTTTTTATAAAAATTCTTTACCTGTAATATTCAAACCCAAGAATTGTTTGCTATCCAGTCGCCTGATATGTGCTCTGATTAGACATGTCCTTGGAAGTTTTTCCATGTAAATTAACCAGGTGGTTGGGCTGTACCTGATTTAACCCACTGTTCTGTTTGTTGGCGTATTTAGTTGAAAGTTGCACGAGTGACGTGGTAGACGTGGATTCGAAGCAGTGAGTTAACATTAACATCTGCGTTAAACTAGTGAAACATCTAGTGCACAGTATATATATATATATATATATATATAACATTAAAAATCCTATAACTCTTTTAAATTCTAATTTATTCTAAATTCCCTGCGGCGTTCGAACTAATTTCGCTTTTGATTCTAAGTTCTAATAACCTCGAGAGAAAATATTAAATGGCTGCCTTTTACTCGAAAACTAAACTTGCGTAGCGTGGACAGAAAATTAAATGCTTTAGCGCATTAGTCACTCATTTTCCTAACTTTTAACCAATTAAACCCTACTACGATCACATGACGAGATAAGTTTATATAAGGTTTGGTATCACGTACATGTAGGCTTTTTTCATTTGTAAGTTGCCCCGAGATGTATTTCTGTGTATCTTAAAAATAAAAGATGTAGTTAAATCAACGTTGTGGTGTTTTGCGTGTCTGAGGGTGGAGATGAAATGCGGGAAACGATTTAAACATTTGTGATGCACGGCCGGGCGACAAGTCATCCATGTTTACCTCAAAAAGATATGCCACTCAGCCCTTCCTTCGTCGGCCCGCGCCAGTGATATTACATATATATATATGTATTCTTGGGATACATGCTATCCCATCCCGTAAGGAAAAGGATAAATCATAATTTCTCCCCTCAAGCACTTTCCATTTATTAATTCCTCCATACCATACTCGCCCATTCTGTAAACTCCATGGCTTGGCCTGTCACTTCAAATTTCTTCGGCGACAGGCTCAGACTAAAATAAATCAATCTCTACCGTTTGGACGCTGATAGGGGAAAATGTAGTTTCCTCAAAAATGTAAATATATGCAGAAGGGAAGGGCCCTTAGAGACAAAATAAAAGTGTTCCTAGATGTACTTTAGATCGCCTGAAAAAACAATTTTACAGGTTACTGCCGCAGAATTCTTTCGTTCATCTGTATGATTCCTTTTGAGTTTTAGATCCAGTCAGGACTTGAAAATCTTCAAAAAAATAAGAGAATTTCGAAAACTTCAGTCCCGAATTTGATTTGTTCCCTACATTTTTATTAGGAATCAGACTCTAAAGCGAAATTTAAATAATCAGTTATTTTCTTCATATATCATATCGAAACAAATGTGTATTCCTTTCATATTCTCTAAATCAAAGGAGGGTATATTCTATTTTGTGAAGTAAAAATATGTCACGTTCTTTAAGGGAGTCAGGGACACATTTTAAAAAAATGATTTATTGAGTTAAAATTTTGAATTTTTTTGTGATGGTCAACCATATAATTTGTAAAGAAAATCACATCATAAAATTTCTCAAAAAGTTTTTTAAAAACATTAAAATTTAAAATTTTTAATAAAAGTGGAGTACTTTAAAATCGTTATAACTAGAAATATTATTTGTCGAATTTCACAATTTTTTCATTTAATTAAACAGAAATATATAAGTTTTAATTTGATTCAACATTTTTTAAATATTAATTTTTAAAGAAATTAAAATTAGTTAGATTAAAAATTACAAAAAAAATTATGTAATTTATTTTTAAAAAATCATATTTTCAAAAGTAAATATTTTTTTCAAATTTGCTGAATCAAAATTAAAGTAAAATAGTTGAAAAAGACATGTGTTCAAGTTTCAACCATTTATCTTTAACGGTTCTTGACTTATAACAATTTAAAGACGAGAAATGGGGAAAAAACCCTTCACGCAGAAAAACACACTTAGAGGTTTAAACAACAATTGGCTACTATTAGAATGTTGCAAAATAAATAATTTATTTTTCCTGTTCTAATTAAGATAGAAACATTATTTAAACGTCGTTTTAAGCGTAAAAGAACACAGAAATTTTTAATGCAATAAAATATTTTTCGAAAATTCGAACAATTTTGTGTCCTGGATCCCCTTAAAATCCTTTATAACTTAAATCATTCTTTAAACTTAAATTATCTTTTATACCCTGATATTACAATTTTTTTATCTGTGAGGTTTATGTATAAGGTATAAGGTATCTACCCACGTTCGGAGCCACTTTTTGTTCAAAAATATACAGCACTGATTAGATACACATATTTTTAATTCAAATGGGATATAAAATCAAGAAAACAAGTATTGTTTTGCTGTAAATTTAATAACATTTTAAAATATAGGGAATTTTTAAAGAAGAAAAATCTACAATCAAGTGCTCAAGCCAGAGATAACTGAGGGAGAAATTAATTCAGCTTAATATTTATTTTGAGTAGCGCCCGCTAATATTGTTTTCTTTTAACGTAGGACTACGTTCATCCATAACGGTCCTCCGGAAAATAAAATTTCAGAAGCTAAAACCATCCATCCGTACCTCGCGATTTATTATTTTGGCAGTGCGCCGAACCCAGTCTGTATCGCTTGGGAAAGCAGTAAACAGTTAAACTGAAAAGTACCAAATTGCGTAAAAATTTTGGCATACATATATGTATATATATACAAGCGTATATATATATATATATATATATATATATATATATATATATATATATATATATACACCGGGTGGGTCATAAATTCGTGCAAAGTTTAAAAAAATCATAATAAAAGAAGTATTTCTCGGAAAATTTTTCCTATTTGCGCCAATAAGATCAGAGGGACATTGGATTTTTTTACATGTAAAATAAAAAAAAGTTTCCAAAAGTGACCGAAAGAGGGCGCTCGCACGTTATACTGAGACGTTTTATGCAAATCAGGCAAACTCAAACAGAAATTAAACAGATCACAATAATATGAGACTGTGCATTTATTTTAAAGCAACATATGTTCAACATTGCCATCAGCACAATGTAATAGACAAGTAAGGCGCGTCACTAACCCCATTACAACGGACTGTAGCATCGTTGGCAGCGACTGTCTGTCGAATGACATTTTTCAGTTCCACCAAAGTGGTTGGGGAGCCCCAGTACACATGGTACTTTAAGTATCACCCCCCCCCCCCAACTAAAAATTGATGAGGTCAAGTCTGGTGATCGTGAGGGCCACTGAACCTTACAACCGCGACTTATAGAACTCGGTCTTCAATGAATATTCCAACAGGTACGTCTTGATATCAAGTGAAATTAGGGCGGGGCATCATCCTGCATGAAGGTAACAACAGGTAACTCACGTCTTTCCAGTAATGCAGGCCCAACGTGGTCACGCAAAAGCGCCCTCTATCGGTTACTTTTGGAAACTTTTTTTCTTTTTTTTTTAACATGGAAAAAATCCAATGTCCCTCTGATCTCATTCGTGCAAACAGAAAATTTTTCCCTAGCATTCTGTCTTTTATTACGAATTTTTGAACTTTGCCCGAATTTATGACGCACCCGGTATATGTAATAAATTTTAACCACCTCTAATCGCCTGTAATCTTTCACTCTATGGTAACCTTTCCGTCCTTTGCCAATACTAAACTACCTCGCCAATTTCTGGCAATCCGTTGACAGCTACTTCTACGATCGCCAGTTGAAATGTGGACGTCGCGCTGTAAGGTCATGTTATTGTTGGAATAAAGTTATATGTTCTTTTATTCGAATCATATTGTTTTCGGCCACGATGCTTATTTCAGGAGATGACCATTCGGGTCATCACACACACACACACACACACACACACATATATATATATATATATATATATATACATAACACATACATACATATATATATGCAAAAGAGGTAAGCAACGATAAATAATCCTACATTAATTACCCGCGGTAGTTTCGTTAGAAGAGATCGCCAGGGAACACCACTAGGGAATCACTTTTGTAGCATAAAAAAGCATTCCATTCTCACTATTCTATTACGTTCCTTTACGTGAGTCACTAACTGGGCACTGCCCGTGTAAAAAGTTTAAATTTTTCCCAATATTAATTTTTCTGTAGGTTTTGAGATTTAAAAAGGAAATTGATTAAGGAACAAAAATCCCTATTCTCTTTTCATTTAATATGAATGTAAGTTATGTTAAAATTGATTTAAAATACTGAAGTATCTTTAACTTTTTGAAATAACTGAGGACGAATTTTGATAGGTAAAATTTGTTAAGATTGCAGTTGTTCACGCTCTTTTAGTCTCGAAAGCATATGGATATTGAATATTAATTAATAATATTTAATTTCGTTCAGTGGAAATGACATTCAGAGACCTTTCCTTTTCATTGAATGTTATATTTATAATTTCAATGTACGGGCCTTTCGAAATCCTCTATCAGACACATATCTATGTCTTTTTATTATATGGACATAACGACCTTGTGAGTGGCATGAACTAAAAATTGATCGATATCTCGAAATCTAAAGAAAAATGCATGTTATTATATGCAATTACATGTAAAATTTCAGTCATTTCTTGTGAGAGTTTGTTATAAATACAGCTACATCAACAAATAATATACCTCGCACGTATTTTGTAGTTCATTACTTTCTTAGCATTATGAAAAAATACCTGAAAATTTTCTTAGACATATGAAGATTATATTTTGAGTTATTGCGATAGTCGCATACATTTCTGGTGAAAAATAAATTCCTCGGTAAACACATTGAAGTAGCACACTAATATACTTTACACATTTTAAAATAAATCATATATAAACTTTAATAAACATGACATGTTGCTTCAATAAAAGGTTATTTATCACTAAGTTTTCCATATCCGTGCAAAAAGATACTTCTGCTCAATTTCTTTTTCTTTTTATTAGTAAATGTTTGGAAAAACAGACAATACAACTTAACGAGAGTCCCGAAAGTGAATTCCATGTACTGTTAATAAAACACATTTTTAAAACAGTTTTCTTTTTCCTAGGGAAAATACAATCAAGTACTTTGTGCAAAAAGCCTCACGTGCCAACCTTTTCAGGGAGAGTAACTATTCGATCTCACTGTTATATGTTATAGCTGTTAAAAATTGATGAGAAATCTAAATCTTAGATATTACTGTTATAAAGACTCATGGAGTATATCCATTAATATTCAGGTCTTTATAACTGTCTCTCATTACTGCCATACATTGGCAGAAAAGAAAAATGATTTATTGCCAAAAAAGGCGATGCACGCCAAATCTGGTGTATTGAGCCTGTATTGCGCAGGCGCGAAGTACAGCTTGGCTTGTCAGGCTAGCTTCGAAAAAGTAGCGGGAGACAGCCCTTGGACGTGTAGGAGGTTGGTGACCTTTTCGGAGCGTGTGTTGAGTATGGAGCGAGGGGCATGGCATGGCTTGACTGTATACAATTAAGTATTCCCTTTTTCTATTATGTTTAGTTAAAATAAACTTCTTATTTGCTCCTTAAACCCCTTGTCTGTAATTTAATTTACTGTAGTAGATATTGTTTCCTTGGTATGAATAATTTGAGTATTGTAATATGCTTAGCACGTGGGTCAGGCTATATGTAGGGTTAAATATTTTCTTGCTAAGCTAAGTGCTGTTAACCTAAAGTAAATATTCTACTTAATCCATGTTACCTGAGACAACCTATCTGGGTTATCTTTCATGTCGCTTTGTTACTTGAAATTAATTCTGTAACTTAATTTAATTCACAACGCATTTCATGTTTCACCTTTTTGACTGGCTTGACTATTCGCTAAGTTGCTACCACTTGTTCCGATACGGCTTCCCATTTTGGCGTCGTAATTTCTCGGCTTCACAACATTTGGTACCGGTTGACCAGTCCTTAAAATTAATTTAATATTTAAGGGTTTTTGTCTCATTTAACGGTAACATTTTTTAAAATTCTTTAACCTATGTGAGTAATGAAAAAATGCATCTGCTTAGTATTCCCCCTGATTATAATGTTGTTCTCTTTATTAATAAGTAATATATATGTATCTTAATAATGCTAAAATTTCATTCAGTTTGCTATTTCTGTACCACATGATGCATTTTTTTATAATAGAGCATGAACGAAGCTATGTTTGTTATGTGCAATTATTTAATTATACAGTGATTTTATGAGTATCTGAGTATTTAACATTGAATATTATTTGAGATTGGAATTTGTGTTATATTGATTGATTTTTTATGTGTAAAGGATATATTTCATTGCTTTTTGAATTACAATTTTTGATTTTAAACTTCAGTATTGATATAAATTCATTTAATATAAAGTGCTAATTTTGTGTCATTCATGCAACCTATCATATCTATGAGTTCATATAATATTTCTGACTGATAGTTGACATTTATGCTAAAATTTTTTAATGCTAATTAAGCTATGGTGAACTCGAGCATAATATTTGAAAAGTGTATTATTGAATAGTATCCCATTTTGTGTATGCATAACCTTTAATATACCTCTTTTCTAAATTATATTCATAATTCGTTACTTATTGTCATGTGCTGGTTCATGTTATCTCCAATGGAGTTTTTTCTCTTGCATTTTATGGTTCACTGCTTTCTGCAAATTTTTGTTTACACATTGAATGTGTAAAACTCAAGTTATGTTATCTTTTGTGTAAACTCTGAGAAAATTTTAGTCCAGTTCTTTTACTTTTTGCTTTCTTGGACATGGCTAACGAGGTAGATAATAGATTCAATGTAACCATTCAACCTTTTGAAGGTGATGGAGAATTATTGTCATTTTTCTCTAAGCAAGTCAGGGACTTAGCGAGAGTAAATAATTGGACAGGTGCTGAAACATCTATATTTATCAGGTCGAAATTGGTAGGGCCTGCTCTAAAGTATGTCATAAGTACTTCTGAGTTGTTGGACACAGAAGATCATGAAATTTTGTTGCAAGGGTTGAAATCCTTCTTTGATCCAAATCATTCTGTAAACACTGCCTTATTGCACCCTCAGAACACCATAACTCTTCTACCTGCAGAGTCAATTAGAAATCTTGCTCACAGAATTTCAGTTCAGGTTTCAAAATTACATCCCTCTGTTAAGAATCCTGATGCCCTTAATGAGATTAAATTTGTCGAGTTAATTAAGGCTGTCCCTCAGAGTATTAAGGTGCAACTATTAAGTGAAAACATAAAATGTTTCCAGGCTGCAGTTGATAGAGCTGATACTTTGCAGCAATTAGAATCTTACAGCACTTCAGCCCAGTCTGTGGGTAGTACTTTGCAGTTGCAAGAGCTGCTTGCTGAAATTCAGGTTATCAAAGAACAGCTCCATTCACTGAATATGACTAAGAACCAAATAAATGCTATTCAATCATCCTCGACTTTGTCATGTGACACTGAATGCAATGAATATATGCAAACACCTTGTTCTGCAAATGAGTCCAGACAGAAAGTTTCAAAGACTGTCTGTCAATATTGCTATAAGACAGGTCACACTTTTGCAAAATGCTATAAGTTTCAAAAGGATTTTCGTAGGGAGCAATCATCTTCTGGTCCAAATAATAGAAGCAGGCAGTTAAATAACTCTACTAGGCTGAACTCACACACTGTGAGAAACTCGAATCTAAATCCTGAGGCCTCTTCCTTTGTTTATGATTCTTCTAACCCTGCAGTGAGACAATCTAATGCTGATGTACCTTCGTCTCTCCAGTATTCCTCATCAGCCAATGTTAATAGTCCTAATTATGACCTTTATATTCCTAATTATGTCAATAATAGTGATTTGGCACAACAGTGCTCAAATTTTTCTGTAAATAGTAGAGGTACTGATAATCTTAATGTGCAGTGTAATAATAATGTTCAACAAAGTCTTTCTTCTGTTGGTTGTCAAACTTCTGCTGCTATCAAAATTATGAACTCCACTGCTACTCAGTGTGAGATCCCTGTTAATGATAATGCATTGCAGGCTAATAGCAAGATTGTCATCGAAAGGATATGTAGTGCTCAAACTTCTGCTAAATTACCTATGGTTAATATAAAATTTCCTCAAACAACTATTATTGGATTAATTGACACAGGTTCTTCTATCTCTTTACTCGACCAGTCATTTTTCCACATGAACAAACAATCTCTTAATTATAAAAACATTTCTAGACAGGTGTCTATATCCACCATTAACTCTTCTGTCAATTTCTCTTCATGTATCAATTTATCTTTCAAACTTGAGAAGAAATTCTTCAAACATCCATTTTTTGTTACAAATTTGAATGATAAGTCTTTTTCTGCCATAATTGGTTATGATTTTCTTACTAAATTTCATGTGGATATATCAAATTCGCAAGCTTCCATCACATTTGATGATATGGTCATTCCTTTTATTGATTCTGAAAATCAAGGTGTACATTCTCATGTTGTTGTAAATGCTCAGAATGCTACTCTTGTGTCTAAAACTATAATCAAACCAAATTCTTCTTCCTTTGTTAAAATCAGTGCTCCAATAATCAATGCAAATTCTGATTTATTCTTTGAACCTGTTGTTAAAAATCCAAATCTTTTAGTTCATCCATCCATTATTGCAAATAATATATCTGTTGATGAGCAACCAGATTCTATAAATGATAATAGTTCAACTCCTGCTACTCAACAATCCTCTAAAGTGATTAAGTCATTCATTTTAATTGAAAATTTGTCCAATAAGCCAGTTCATGTAAACAAAAATGCTGTGTTGGGTCATGTGTCTTCTTTAGATGAGCAGTTATCTGTTTCACAGGCTCGAACTACCTCAGTCAGTGAATCTGTAAACCTTATTACTGCATCTCCTGAAATATTAAATTTAAGAAAGTCTGAATTTAATCTTAGTGACTTTAAGCTTTCCCATTTGAGTCCTGGAGAAATTTCTCAAATGTCACAACTGTTGAGTAATTATGCCACAGCTTTTTCTTCGTCGTCTAAGTCTTTAGGACACACTGATCGTGTGATTCCAAATTTGAATTTTGATCATGACTTCCCTCTTAAGACTCTTCCATTTCCAATTCCTCAGTCTTTGCAAGCTGAGACTAAAAAGCAAATTGATGAACTTGTGGAGGCAGGTATCATTGAGAGAACAATTTCTGATTGGGCTTGCCCAATATTGCTTGTTAAAAAGAAGCAATTAAACTCTTCTGCTCCACAAAAGTTCAGACTTGCGTTGGATCTACGTCTCATTAATCAGATAATTAAGAATTCATCTTATCCTTTACCTAAGATTAATGACATAATCTCTAATATAGCTCAATATCGCTACTTCACCACCTTGGACTTAAAAAGTGCTTACCATCAAATTGACTTACCTGAAAAATTTCAAGACCGCCTGAGTTTCACTTCCATGTGGGGTCAGTTTAAATATAAACGTTTAGTTTTTGGACTGCGTAGTGCAGCATCCTTTTTCCAAGCTCTAGTCGATACTCTCATTGAGGAAACCAATGAGTTGGGTATCTTTGCTTATCAAGATGACATTGTCATCTGTGCGAATTCCTTTCAAGAGTCTTGTCAGAAATTAAATGCTCTTCTTTCTGTTTTTACTAAAAATAATATTACTGCTTATCCTCCAAAGTGTTCATTCCATCAAACTGAAGTAGACTACCTAGGTTTTAAAGTGTCGCAGAACACTATAAGCCCAATTTCTTCTAATATCATAAAGGTGACTTCATTTCCAACTCCAAAAACTAAAAAACAGTTGAAACGTTTCCTAGGTGTTTGTAATTATTATAGACACTTAATTCCACGCTTTTCCAATTTAGTTGCTCCTCTGGTGTCAATGACTTCTATGTCAGTACCTTTTAATTGGACTGATGAAGCTTCTAATGCATTCCAGGCACTACAAAAGATTTTCTTTTCTTCGCCTTTTATCAGGCAACCCAATTTTGATAACACTTTTTATGTTAATACTGATGCTTCCAAAGAAGCAATTTCTGCAGTGCTATTACAAGACTTTGATGGTCAGCTATTACCTGTCTCTTACTTTAGTAAATCATTAAATAAAGCTGAGAGGAATTATCCTGCTCTCAAATTAGAACTCATGGCTATAGCAAAAGGTGTGCAATCCTTCAAACAGTACTTGTATAATAGAGAATTTTTTGTTTTATCAGATAGTAAACCTCTTATGCACTACAAGAAAACAACTTCTCCTGCATCCATCACCACAAGATGGTTAATGTCTCTATCTGAATATTCTTTTAAATTTATTCATGTCAGTGGAACTTCTAATGTGTTACCAGATTATTTTTCTCGTACACCTAATGTTATAACCCAAGACCTTAATACCAATGATAATTTAGTTAATGCAAATCAAATTTTACCTGTAGTTACTTTGGATTCTGAGGAACCTGCTCAGTATGATAAAGTACATAATAATAATAGTAATATGTTGTATGATAATAGTGATTCTATAGAGGTTGATAATTCACCTCATAAGGTATCTCATGTAAATGCTATAAATAATGTCAATAGCAATAACACTTGTATTTCTACTCATGTTGTAAAGCCTAGTTCTTGCTCTAACTCATATCTTTCTGTACCTGATAATACCCATGCTAAGGTAATTAATTGTACTTCTGCTCTGACCCACAATAGTAATGTTCATATTAAACCTAATTTGCCTCCCTTTGCTGCCTCCTCCCACTCCTCCACCACTCCTCAGGATGTAAACACACACAGTTCAATCTCTAAGTGTGAAGCTGCAAAGCAGCTACAAAAGATATTTACCATCATAACGTCAGAAGTTGCTGACCCAGAGAATGAAATCTCTTCAGCAACAATCTTGAAGGAACTGCTCAGGGATAAGGAACTCTCAGAAATTTTCAATAAGTTAATCAACAGGGCAAAGGATGTGCCCAAGAACCTTTTTGTGCACCCAGAGTCAAACCTATTATTTTACGCTGGAAAGACGGGATTATCAAGAGAAGAGTACATTGTATTACCGTCAGCTCTCAGGCCAAAGGCACTTCGCTTGGCTCATTTGTCCCACTTTGGTCTTCAAAAAACATACGAGGCTCTCGCCAAGAAGTATTGGTGGCGAGGGGCATACATTGATTGTGCCAACTATGTTGCCTCATGTACACAATGTTTAATCCACAAAAAAAGAAGAGTGGCGGTTGCTCCAGTCCAGTCTGCACCACTTCCTACTGCACCAGGCCAACTTGTATCACTCGATCTTGTTGGTCCCTTCCGCAATGGTCACTCGGTCCTCACCATAATTGACCACTTCAGTCGCTTTTTGGTCCTAGAGGACATGCCGTCAACCACAGCTGACAGAGTAACCAAGGCTATATTTAGGTACATTGCCATGTTTGGCAGACCAAGCCATATTCTTACTGATCTTGGCCCACAATTTACCTCTGTGGTATTCAAAAGGCTATTGGATATGGCTGGAATCAGATTGGCACACTCATCACCTGGCCATCCTGAGGCAAATGGAGTGTCTGAAAGGATTAATGCCTCTATCAAGTCGTCGATCTCAACTTTGCAAGCCCAAGGTGTACCATTTGACACAGCCATCCTAATACATGCCTCACTATACAACTCTACCATCCACTCTACCACAGGTCACTCCCCTGCAGTCGTCCATTTTGGAAGAGCTTTAGCCCTCTTAACTGATTCTGAGAGATTCTTCGATGACTTTCCTCATCTTGACAAAGGGTCCCTCATTGATAATATTATGGCCCAAACTAAGGCCATTTGGTCACTGTGTTTCAACAATACATCCATAAGTCAAGCAAACTCTCACAGGAAGCTCAATAGAGCAAGAAGAGACACAAGGCTAAAGGAGGGTGACATTGTGTATGTAAAATATAAAACTCACTTCAACCAATTTCTCAGGGGACCATTCACTATTGAGAAATTCCGCTCAAATGTGACTGTGGTCATTTGACCACTGGAAGATAGAATATCACAGGCTTCGCTCATCCATGTGAACAGGCTGATAAAGGCCCCAGCTCGTAAAGGGCATTTATTAGAGAAGCAGACGAATCCATCTCCCACTACTAATGATTCTGTGTGCCCTAGTTCTCTTCATCCAGTTGCCCAGATGCCTGTTCCAGTGTCCAATCCTTCAGATCCAGTGCTGGACTCCAGTCGTTCAAGGGTTCCAGAGGATGACCATTCCATGGATGCCACTGAGGGGTACTTTCCTGATGGAGAACTGTTTCCTCCTGCTCCAGATGATGAGTTCCAGGTCCCAGAAGCAAGTCTAGCAGACGAGCAGTTGTCATTCCACCAGCCATCAATGCTTCTTGAAACTCCTCAGCTCCAGATAGAATCGACTGAAATCCAGGATCCAGTTGGTCTCTCCCATGCCAGTCCTCCACCGCCAGAAACAACAGACCCCAAGATGCCAGAAATTCCTACTGCAGTGAAGAAGCCCTGCCCCTACAACCTCAGGCCGAGGAAATAGAGTTCTGGGAAAGATGTTTGCGCGCACGTCTTCTCCAGTTGATGGACAACCCAGCGATTGGCACGTCCAACTCTTCTTCTGCCTGTCTTCCTGTATGGACTAGGACTCTTGCTGCATATGGTATACCTCTGTATCTTTTTAAAGTTTTTAATATCTGTGAAGTTACTCCATTCATAATATCTGTTAATTATGCACAACCTTGTTCTTTAACCTCTATAAGCTTATAATAGTATTCACTCTTAATTCTAAAGTTCTGTTGTTATTGAGTCTACCAATAGTAATGTAAAATGCTAAGTTAACCACTTTGTTGATACAAAATATAATAATATGCAATCAAAATCATTTGGTTCTCCCATATGCCATTGTAAATAGCCTAGCAATAGTTAATATTAAGTTTTGTTTCACACTTTGCCTGAATTGCAGGAAACATCATCTGATATCAGCTATCAGTTTTTTTTCATTTGTGAGTTTCCTTGAATGTTTTTTTGCACCTTATGAGCAACCTATGATATTTTAATCAGCCAAAAGATTCTTGATTTTGTCATTTGAGAAATGAAGTTTTTTTATTGTACAAGGCAATTTTTTCTTCATTTCTCAGGAATAAGTCCTCACATTTTTGTAAATATATGTATTGTATTAACTTATTCTTTTGTGTATTTTTTATGGGTGACCAGCTTTCCAGAAAAGTATTGAATCCTGTTATGTACTGTATACAGGTTTGAAGGTTCTCGACCTCAACATGGTCACTATCTACTGCAGTTGTACATCACCTGCTGCATATAGGTGAAGTTTTTTATAGTTTCCATGTTAAATGTAACTCACCTGTTAGCTTTGTGAGGTGGGTAATGCATCAACTGTTTCTTGTACATAATCATGTATTTTTGTGTTATATTGTATATTTGTTTGTGAATAATGTTATTATAGTGTCCTACAATTTATGATTTTAGGGTATATACTCACCATAATGTATATCCCAACACAAATTGTGCACTTGTTTTTTTAAGTTTTTATGCACATTTGTTTTTACTGTTTGTAATATGCATGGTACAGTGTGATACACTGTGTTACAAGTTATTTTCTTCATCCAAGGTGTCTTGAAACTTTTCTCATAGTAATGACACTCTTGTGTATGACACCATGCTCTCTGTCACAATGTTGACTGTTATTAGTGCTTTCACTTTGTCTATCCATGACACTTTGCCTATCTAGGACACATAAGTTTTGCAATTGACATTCATTGCTTTTCAATGTAACTTTAATTTTTTCTATGTGAATTTTTACAGGGTTGTTTTTTTGTGTTTTTTTTCTTTGTTTTTTCAATGGCTGGCCAGCCGACGTGAAGTGTTTAATGTTCTTTTATATAATGTACATACCCTGTATAATGTTATGGTCATATAATCAAAATTAGGAACAAATTTTTCCTCATTTAGGATCTCCAATGTACACCATTGTAAATTAGACTCAATATGAGCATTAATGAATATTTTTCCCTCATCTAGGGTCTTCAATGTAATACATTGTAATGCACTGGTGTAATCACATTTTTCCAAAGGATCTTCAATGTAACTTTTTGTAAGCCTGCCAACTCCCACTCCTAGCACATTGAACTCAACTCTCTTTGGGAAATTTTCCCTCTTTTTTTTTTTCTTCACTTGGTGAAGGGGGAGAGTGTTATAAAGACTCATGGAGTATATCCATTAATATTCAGGTCTTTATAACTGTCTCTCATTACTGCCATACATTGGCAGAAAAGAAAAATGATTTATTGCCAAAAAAGGCGATGCACGCCAAATCTGGTGTATTGAGCCTGTATTGCGCAGGCGCGAAGTACAGCTTGGCTTGTCAGGCTAGCTTCGAAAAAGTAGCGGGAGACAGCCCTTGGACGTGTAGGAGGTTGGTGACCTTTTCGGAGCGTGTGTTGAGTATGGAGCGAGGGGCATGGCATGGCTTGACTGTATACAATTAAGTATTCCCTTTTTCTATTATGTTTAGTTAAAATAAACTTCTTATTTGCTCCTTAAACCCCTTGTCTGTAATTTAATTTACTGTAGTAGATATTGTTTCCTTGGTATGAATAATTTGAGTATTGTAATATGCTTAGCACGTGGGTCAGGCTATATGTAGGGTTAAATATTTTCTTGCTAAGCTAAGTGCTGTTAACCTAAAGTAAATATTCTACTTAATCCATGTTACCTGAGACAACCTATCTGGGTTATCTTTCATGTCGCTTTGTTACTTGAAATTAATTCTGTAACTTAATTTAATTCACAACGCATTTCATGTTTCACCTTTTTGACTGGCTTGACTATTCGCTAAGTTGCTACCACTTGTTCCGATACGGCTTCCCATTTTGGCGTCGTAATTTCTCGGCTTCACAACAATTACCAAGACGTGTCTTGAAAGAATCATTAAGCTGAGCATCCAGGCTACTTATCAGAAGGTAAAACGGTTTTGGGTGATGTCAAATTCTTTATGTTTTGTTCTTTTGGGAGTTTTTATGAAGGAGATGATACTCTTTAATGAATAACATATTTATAAATGCTTCGAGAAAGTTTTTTTTACAATTTTTTATTGCATAATAAAAACAGTTCCCTTGGACGCCTTGGTTTTTTTAGGATATTTTAAATTTTAACAATATGTATGAAAACAATACGTTGTTAACAAGCAAGCTAATTCTCTACTGATGCTCTGTCCAACAGTTTAATTCTTATCAATCATCCAATCTTCTAAATATCTATTTTAACATTCAATACAGGGTCATCGAAAACGGTTGGACACATTTCATATAGTCATATTTAATGAAATAATTTCAATACTAACAATTCTTTCGTTGTGTAATGTATATAATTTAATAGAACTTTACCTTAAGAAGTTTCAATATGAGCACCGTTGGTTGCTCTACACATATCAAGTCGATAACCAATCTCTAACTAGGTGTTACGGAACATGTCTGGCGTCACTGTGGCAATTACATCGGCAATTTTCTCCCGTAAATGTGTCGAGTCCTGTATCTTTACGCTGTAAACAATGTTCTTTACGTAAACCCAGATTTGTATTCCACTAACCACAACACACATTGAGCTTTCTCCTGAACGGTTGACATTACACTCACCGAAAGCCGAACAAAGACCTCTGCCACCTTGCATATGTTCTGCACAACGTTCCATGTCACGGTTGCGTGCCAGTTACATTTAGAAATCTTCGACACTTGCCAAGTTGTTTGAAAACAATATTATTGCATTTGTTCAATTTGTTTTAGAATTATGAGCTTTCGAAATGTGTCCAACCTTTTTCGATGGCCCTGTATTATGCTGTATTATGTATTTGCTCAAATGACTGTATAATTGGATGGGTTTTTGTAAATTCGTTATGTTTTGTTCACTGGTGAGTTTTTATGAAGGAGGTAATGCTCTTTAATCGTATTCGTATTTTAATGAAGCGGCTCTCCTCATCTCGTGTGATTCATTTACAGTGGATCCCATCCCATGTATACCTTGCCGGTAACGAGATTGCTGGTACCCTGGCAAAAAGAGGTGCTGGCGAGTATTTGGATATGCCGGCGTCTCTGACATATACTGACCTGTATTCTAAACATAACTGTTTTGTACGGCATGCATTCGCCATCCCCCCGTGCATCGTTGGTACAAGGGTAATCGCCCCGGTGGTTCTTTGTCCCTCCGATGCAACAGACAGGAGCAAACTACAATTACCCGCTTTCGCAGTGGCCACTAGGGTTTTTGACCCGGGTTTCCCCGAACCCGAAAACCCGGGTTTTTCAAAGTTTTTATGAACCCGAAACCCGGGGAATTTTTATTGTAAATCGGGGGGAATTGGTTATTTATCTAATACAGTAGAATACCAATTATATTCCAGAATTTGGAACCAAGACCAATGAGATGATGAGTTTAGTAGTAAAATTTTTAAAAACAAAATATTTGATATGGCAACAACCTCAATAAAACGATTATTCAACGTAAATGATAATGGATCAGAGGATAATGGAACCAGAAGTAGCAGTTGAAGTGGGAGTTAAAGGTGGAATTGAAGATGATACTACGAGTATTGGTGCTTGTACTAAACAAATGTCCCTATCTGATGAGCTTAGTATGTTTATGCAGGAGAATGATAATAAGGAAAATCATAAAAAAATAAAAATCTGGTTCGGATATCATAAGAAAAGAAATTGATTTGTTTCGGACAGCAAAAAGCCGACCTGAAATGGTAGATAAACTTTTCATGTCTTTAACAGCAATTCGACCTACTTCGGTGGAAGCAGAATGAGCATTTTATGTAATGGGTCTCTTTGCTAATAAACTCAGAAGCCGACTTAATGATGATACATTGAGTGCAATGATGGTTGTAAGGCAGTTTTATAAAAAATGAGATATTTGTACCACTTTTATTTATGTTATACATATATGTATATGTTTATTAACATTAAATTTATTTACTGTTATTTTTTATATTTAAAATTCTGAAATAAATTAAATGCTTCTAATAAATTATTTATTATTTTAGTTCTTTGTTATTGACCCCCTGGAACCAACCAAGTAAATCCGGGTTTTAAATTAAAAAAAACCCGTCAAACCTGAATACCGGTTTTTAAAAAAGTTGCTCAAAGTCGAAAACCCTAGTGGCCACCTCAGAACATTGACTCATACAGAAAAAGTAAAATTGTTTCCAGCTTGTACCAAATGTTTCAAAGGCCAAGCCACTCCGGATCATGTCATTGTGTGCTTGGGACTTGAAAAGGTAATCTTCTGGAGCGGCCATTGTTGGTCATTGACTTCTTGAGAGTATGAGGTATCACGGACCTTAACTAGTTCTGTTGGATCATAGGGATCAGCAACAATAACAACATATTCTTTAATCAGTAGCGTATTTATAAATGCTTAGGGAGAGTGTTTCACATTTTTTTTAAATTTCATAATAAAAACAGTTCTTTTCGATGCCTTGGTTTCTTTAGGAGATTTGAACAATATGTATCAACTAGCTGAAAACCCGCGCTTCGCTAAGGAGTACATTCAAATTAAATACAACGGTCAATGTATGCAATTAATGCCAAAAAAAATAAATATATATATTAATAATAAATGCGACGATCAATGTATACAATTGATGTTATATATATATATATATATTTATAAAAAAATCGTAAGGGATATTCATATTTTTTTGGATAATATCCAATCGTCTGCTGCATTAGAAAGATAAAAAAATATTTTTGTCTATTTAGTTGTTTTATATATATAGATTATGCCGTGTTTTGTTTTTTCTGAGTTTTACCTTGGTAAAAATTGATTTCGGCTTGGGGGCTTTCATCGCTGTCACTCGAAATTCGCCGGCAAATGTTTTAAATGGCTGTTAAATGGTAAGATTTTTGTTTAGTGACTTCTCTGCGAGTTGATAGGCAGGGTTGTGTCTCGCGATTTGGCACCAGGATCTACCGTAGCACCGAAAGGTGGGGACGTCGAAATTTCTCAGATTATTATGTATTTGCCGTGTTATGTATTTGCTGAAATGACGGCATAATTGGTTTGGTTTTTGTAAATCATTTATTTTAGTATATGTGTAACACTCAAATATATGTCACAGTCTGATATTTGTGGGATGCCAAAGACGGCAGGATTTTTAATATTTCTTGGTTATTCCAGATAAACATCCAACAGTACGCTTTGATTACAGCTTGGAATTCTTGGAATCGGTTTATCTGCATCAAGGATTTTTGTGGGCATTTCTTTTGCAGCTTACACAATTGGTTGGGTTGCGGATGATGCTTTTGGTGTGTATATTACCTTGTGCTCCCAGGCTAGATTTTGCAAGATTACCAGTCATCTGGTCAATGTACGGATAGGAATTCCATAAGTTCATTTCGCCTCATTCTTTGATATTTTTGAAACTTGTCTAAAGGATAGCCGTCTCTTTTCTATATGTACATCGCGATATATGGGAAGTATAGTATTTCTGCTTATATGGCGTATCACCACCACTTAACCCTTTCAGGGGTAACAACCTACACCGTTTGCCCGTTGTAGATTTCTTCCCGTTTTTTTTTTACCTAAAAAATCTTGAAATTTTTTCCAATTAAAGATTGCAAAATGTTTTAACTTCTTTTAACTGATAACAGATGGCAGCACTAGTCATTTTTCTGCTAATTTAACTAGAATACATTGAATGCAAGTGAATAAAAATACTACATTTTGGCGTTTGCACTGCGCAAACGGCACCCCTCAAAGGGTTCACCTAACTGGAAACGGTGAAAATGCCTTCACCCAAGAAGAACTTTTAGTTGGATATCTGTCACTATTGGATGGTGGTTTATAGTAGGGTAAGAGAAAATCGGCTCATTTGTAGACATTGGTTATTTTTCTAATAAGAATGGTGCGTAAGGATAATACAAAAACCATTACAAAACACCGTTGGACACAATACTGGAGGTACAACATAACATAAAAGGGGGAAGATGATATATGTTCACGTAAAAACACATTTGTAGACAATAATAAAATTTAAGCATGACATAAACTCGTAGAAAATGTTATGTTAAATTAAAAAAAACCTCTTTGTGCACACTATTTGACGGTGCCGTATCAAAGCACCCAGGGAAAGAATTCTAGGGCCAAAAGTAAATTTTTAAAGTCGATTTTTAAACAATCAATATAATGTGTGGTTCTAAATTAAAAATTCGTGAGATGCGGAATATTTAAAATGGTACCTCATTACCATATTTTTGTTTCTTGCTTTCTTGTGTGTGTGTGTGTGTGTGTGTTTGTCTAGTACAAATCTTGCAATCGATTTTTAACTAACTTCCCGATAAGCTAGACATTTGAAACTTTTAGATTAGCTCAGAACATGATGACAATGCATTTTTAAATACTTTTAGCCATCTGTAAGCAGAATTAAATTAATTTTCAGCTATTTTCAGTTAATTTTGTTTTGTAGACTGGTGCAGCCATCTATTGGCCGGAAAGGGAACAAAAAGTCAAATGCAGGTTAACTTCCAATTAACTTAATTTTCTTTCACGTTGATGGGATAATTCATCAAGAAAATTTTAAAAAAGTATTTATTAATACATAGAATTGTCAAGTTTATATGATTCAACAGAAAATTTAAAAACATGGTATATAAAAAGTCTTTTTATCTTGTAATTGTTTATAGATTTTGGTTAAGTATGAATGGAGATCGTCACCAAAAATCACCTTCTAGATATAATATATGATGATGATGATGATGGTATTTTTTTTAATTTAAAGATTAGTGTTCGAGTGATAAAAGTAAAGGTAAATAAATAAGCGAGCACGTGCTTGCCATTTAGCTATAAAGCAAAACTTTAGATGTCTCACGCACATTTTCTCTTAGAGTTTACATAAGAATTTTGCCGATCCGCAACTAACCGACCGCTGCCCCTATGTCCATTTTTTTTTCTTCGACTTGCACATCTACACGGTAAGATCTTTATTTCGATTATCCTTTAACTAGTGCCCTTGATTATAAAGGTGAGAAAATAGAAGAGATTAAAGGATATAAGCGGAATAATAATCTGGAATTAAATTTACACTAGGTCAGAGGACATGTCGGAATCTTACAAAATGAAGAGGGGGACCAAACCGCTAAAGAGACAACTGCTTTAGAGCATATAACGGGCAACTTTAAATATGCCAAGGTGCAGTTTAAAAAGAAAGCAAAACAGTATTAAATGATTATTTGGCCGAATAGGTGAAACACAAGCGATTTGGGTAGGCCGGTATATTCCATCCTACCGTTGGTCTCAACTAGGAGGATTTATGGGGACTTTGATCTGAATCAATGCATTACGCATCATGGAATCTTCTTTGTGTACGAGAACCGTTTCTTAGTCAAGTCATCGGAGTGTGAGTGTGGAAGTATTCAATCAGTAGATCATTGCGTCCTAGAATGTGTGCAGTTGAAAGAGGCTAGAGGTACAATCCCATATGATATAGGGAACTGGCCAAAAGAGAAGTTCTTTCAATCGTAACCTGCGCTTTTTTCGCTAACTTTGTTTGAACTGTTTGTGTTTGTTTATTTGTATGTGTACTATGTCTATGTGTATGTTTATTTTGCTCTGTGTTTGCGTGCTTATAATAAATTACATTATTTGCAGTCTTACATAATATTTCTCGTATTGTTCGGAATTGTGAATGCAATGTTGGAATGCTTGAAATGTTGATTGCACTTTGTTGTTTATTTTATTTGCGAAAATAAATTGTTGCGTATGTATTGTTCGTACCATGTATTTAATGTTGTAAGCAGTGTTTTGTGTATTGATCGCACTGTCTATATAGTTTGACTTTGTTAATAAATGCGGAAAATTTGAATCTCAATTTGTATTATAATATTTAGATTATTTTGTATGCATTTCATGCACAGTTCGTATTTATTATTTGTGGTTTGTATTGTACAAAGTTTAACTAATAGTGTATATTGTATTGTATAGTATTTGTATTGTATAGTATAATTTGTAAAAGCCGGTCAGTTGCTTTGTTTTCCAATTGCCGTATAAGCTTCGGCTTCGGATCGCAAAAAAAAAATTTGAATTATCCTTTAATTATGAGACAAATTAGAAGCTTCACTTGATAACTTGATAGAATTTTGTCATAGGGGAAAACTGACGAAATTGCAATTCAATAGTGTACATAAAATTGAATTAATAAAATTAAACTCAAAAAAGACATACCAAAGAGAAATATTACTCATAAAATGTTCTTCAGGGGGAAAGGAAATATATTCTGTCCAAACAAATTGTTTTTATATTCAAAAAGAATAATGTAGACCTATTCGGTTGTGACCAATAAAGAAACTCATTAATTAATTACCATAATGATAATAAAAGCAGACGATTTTAAAATTTAGAAGTTCCGTGCGAGCGATCACAATGGAAAAAAAGCGAGCACACCCACGCTATAGAGCTGAAAATAAAATGTTTAACTTCGATTTTTAAATAAACAATGCAATGTGTAATGCTAAATTAACAATTCTTTAGAAGCGAAGAACTTAATCTTTAAAAGAACTTAATATTTCTTGTAGCTCATTTATGGAGTTTGGTTAAGTATGAATGGAGAAAAAGGGATAATTACAAAAAATCCAGTTTTAAAAATAATATATATGATTCAGCGCAAATTTTCTTCCTTTAATAACATATTAAAAATTACTCATGAATCTTACGGTATTTGTGACTACTGATTTTTTTTAAGGGGACAGAAGACCTTCAAACTTAACTTTTTTTGTTTTGAATGGATTTGCTTGAAATTTGAATATGTGATTAGTACCATAGATATGTAAAAGTGGTTAAAATTTAATGACGAAATATTAATAATTGATGAATTATGAATTATTAATTATATCAAAAATTGGCCTTATTAAAAATGTTCCACGCGTCTTTCTTTTGCATATAATATGGTAATTTTTATTTACAGGATATCTTATAGAGCTAACAAGGAAATTTATTGCTTATTTTAAGCATTCATTAAAAATATAAAAAGAAAAAAATAATAATAGTGAAAACACCCTTTTTATTACGCAAAATACCTATAAATCATCTTTTCAAGTACACAATTTTAAAATTCTGAGGTACGAAGCATAATTTTTTTCAATAAGATTTATTTGGTATAGTGTCTATATATATAAAACAGTTCCGTAACTGACTCATTCATTCACTGACTGACTGACTGACTGACATACAACGCACAGACCAAACCGCTGGACCTAAAGGACACTATTAGAAGAATCGCCATGCTGAAATTTTGCATGGCGATTCTTCTAATAGTGTAGGGGTGCACTAAGAAAGATTTTTCAAAAATTCTTCTTAGATTTTATAAATTAAATTTTTAAGCTGTTTTTCTAATTTTTTTAAGTTTGCATTTAAAATGACAATTCGAGGGTTATAAAATTTATATTACGAGAAAGATCATAAAAATTCCTTTAAAACGAAATCTTTTTATAACAGGAATGACATAATAGTTTGTTATCTATATATATAAAACCGTTCCGTAACTGACTGACTGACATACAATGCACAGACCAAACCACTGGAGCTAAAGGGCTGAAATTTTGCATGGCGATTTTTCGTCTAGTGTAGGGGAGCACTAAGAGAGAGTTCTGAAAAATTCTTCTTAGATTTTTTAAAATAAAATTTTTAAGCTGTTTTAGTAACTTTTTTTACGTTTGCATTTAAAATAATACATTGAGGGTTATAAAATTTACATCACGAGAAAGATCATAAAAATTCTTTCAAAATTAATTTTCTTTCGAATTTTTACCTCCATTTCTTGATTTTTGGTGAATTTTTAAAGATTAATTTTTAGAATTTAATTTATTAAATGTTGATCACGTGATTTCTTTTTCTGGTACTTTCAATAAATTTATCGTCACGTGCGTAACAACTAAATAGACAAAAAAATATTTTTTCTCTTTCTAATGCAGCAGACGATTGGATATTATCCAAATAAAATGCATATCCCTTACGATTTTTTTATAAATATATATATATAGATAGATATATATTTTACATAAATTGTATACATTGATCATCGCGTTTATTATAAATATATATATTTATTTTTTGGCATAAATTGCATACGTTGACCGTTGTATTTAATTTGAATGTACTCCGTAGCGAAGCGCGGGTTTTTAGCTAGTTATGTATATAAAACTTAAATTTCAAAGCAATACGATAATTAGAAATGCGCCTGGAGCAGTTTGAATATTCGTATGACATGATTTTTTTTTATTTTGAGAAAAACACATTTAAAGTTACTGCTATTAGTAACGACATAATAACTGAATTAAATACAAATGCCTATAACTAGGAAAGTAATCACAGAAATTAAATATTCTTTTTGCAACACATTCTTACTCGTCCGTAGTTTCAAAATTCAATAAAATAAAAAATCGAAATTTTAGACTAATTTCACAATTTTGAAAGTCCACTGTCCCCTTAATATTTTCTTTTCTTATTAAAATTCGATTGCACCTCCAGAAATACCGTGAATTTCACAGCTCTAGCCGAAGAAAAGATTTGCACCATGTCCTAGACATTACTTAGGATTCTGATGACAAACGTATAGGAATCAAAATATATTCTATTTATTTCAACAATTCTTTTTGGAAGGATTTTTCGATTTGAGCGAGAAAACATGCTCGCTGACCTAAGGAGAAGAAGAAACAATAAAATGTTCAAAATATAGCTCTTGTCCCAACGTTTTTCTTTGTAGTGGCGACGATATTCCGAATAAAAATATAAGTTTTTCAGCAATCCATCTTTTGTTTCGTCCTCGAATTGTGAACTCGCCTGCAACGTAATGATGACGGCGGTACTTGTGCTTTGCATAAAAATGCAGATTTGAAGTGATATTTACACGGGTTTGAATATGTTGTGAATACGGTTCCCGGTGAGGAAAATGTAATAAATCCAGTTGGCATCGCAAAGAGAACCCACAATGTAATGAGAAAGACGACCTTTTAAAAAAAATTATTTTTAATTATTTAATACGAAAACTTAAAGATAAGATAAAACAAACCTCATCTTTTAACCCCTTAACCGGTTTACCCGTATAGCGTACGGGCTACTCACACCTGGCCCAAACCTAATGACCCGTACGCTGTACGGGCTCTTTTCCTCATTTCGTTTGCACGTGTTTTTAGTTTGTAAAAACACGTGCAAACGAAATAACTAATACGAAGCCTAGTACAAATATTTTTAACAGATATCGTAGCTTGTCCATTTCATTTAAATTCTTTTAACCCGGTTTTTCTTTATTAAACGGAAGCGCGGGAATTTTTGCTTTATGGAATATTTGTTCTACTGCTTGCAACGCTTGTGAATTCAAACCACTACATTTTTTTTTTATTATGGATAAAATAAACGACGAAAATACTTTCATGTTAGATGATGAACTGAATTCTGATTCAGATTCGGAACTGTCTTCTAATAATCTGGATTATTCTTCAAATTATTATTTCTGCCCTGATTGTGATGTAGGACTTTGTATTACACCATACTTCAAATTGTACCACACAAAAAAGACATCTGAACAATTTTAAAAAGTGTAAACTTCAAATTTTAAAGTAAGTATGAAAGAAATTTTTGTAAGATATGTTAAACATTCTTCATTGCATGCAGAGTTTTCTTGCAAAAGTTAAGGGGTATTGCAAAAGTTTTCTTGCAACCAGTTAAGGGGTTTTAAAGTTACTTGAAGTTAAGGAATCCACCCGTCCTTGAAACGGCATTTTCGATCAAACAATCAATTTTCTACTTCTTCAATAATGTCAAAGTCTAATATTTTATATTTCTAATTCTGTTTGAATTATGTTTCTATCTTAACAAAGAGCGGGTTAGCAGTCATTTTCACAACAGTTGTCAGATAATGTTTACAATCGGAAGTAGTTTCTTCCCAAAATGAATTTTTTTACCAATTCTCTTAACGCAAAATATCCTACACTAAAAATCATATGACTTAAAATTTTGAAGAGTTGCTCTTCGCATATTTATAAAGGGAATAGAGTACGCTCATCATTGTAGATTAATTATTTTTTTTTGTTTACATAGGAATGAATTGGAAATGACATCGAATTTTAAGCAATATTTATGTACATCAGTACTTTTGCTGCTATGGTTTCTTAGATAAACTGAATATTTCCTTGAGAATACAATAATTTCCAAATGAATTCTCAAATCCGCAAGCTCTAACTTCATGACTGATGTAGACTGAAAATCTCTGAATTGCATTTCAAGCTTTTCCAATGGCCGGGTGATATCAGACAGTCCAGGGCGCTTGCAATACGGTACCAGAGTCTGTGGGTTCGAGTCTCAATATTGGTACTGATGTTTGTAGCCGTTCGAGAATCGACTCTAAGCAGTAGGTCCTGATCTAATTAGTTTAGTGTTGCAAGCAAATGACAATAGTGATCGAAATCATCGAACCAAGCTCTACCAGATTCAACTTACTTGTTACATTTCAAGCTCCTCCAAACTTAACCTTCCGGGAAAAACATCATTCTAGTTCCCACAAAGCTGTTTGTGGGCAAAGCTGTGATATTCCCTGTGTATACAAAATTTTATTAAAAAAATTGAACAATTGGGCTGGCAATATGAATGCAGGTCATTTACTTACATGTCCAGGACTTGATCCGGAAGCCCAAAAAAGTGAGAACTTTACCAAATTATACTGGGACGCTAGAGATATGATGAACTTTCTATGAACTTTTAACACCTTTTATCTCACTTTGTTCACTGTTGTGCTTTATGCATCTGTTCAATGCTTAGTTCTTTGCTGTTTGTGTTGCCTGTAAATATGGATTAATTTTCCAAATAAAGCCATAGGTAAAAAAAAAATTTAACACAATTTTTCATTTTTATTAATTTATTTATTGGAAGTATTGTCAAATACATCAAGATGTTGGAATTAAATCAATATTGTTATTTCAATGGATTCATAAATATGATAAATTTACGCTCTGTGGACCGGAAAATATTGGAGATTAGAGGTTTTTATTTTCCAATATTTGCAGTGTGACGTGTGCATTAAATAAAAATCTTTCCCTTTTAATTCATACACCTAAAAATTTGTAACCCGTTCCAAAGTGTTTCAGCAGGAGGCGCTAAAATATTTACTATCATCACTGTAGCATAAAATATGCCGATAGCAATCAAATCTAAATATTAAAAGCGTACTTTTTTCTTTGAAGCTGTGAAATATCTTAGCAACACCATACTGTCAGAAACATATAAACACATAGAAGACATAGCTTTTATCAAAGGAGATTTCTTTTTGGAATTGCTGAAATAAATTCTTTTCTTACAGGATTATTAAATGAAATTCTTATAACAACACTTTTGTTTCGCTGACACCAAAGAAACCTTTTCGACTTTAGCCCAAATTTCATTGGAGTATAAGGACTTTTGAAAACTCCATAATAACAGAGAAAATACTTTTCCTTGTAAGAGAAAAACCCGAGGGAAATTTCTAGTAAGACTAAACTGTAACCTTGCAAAGCTGTACTCCAATTTGCGGTCTGTGGGGAAAAGAGTCGTAATAATTTAAACCCATGTGTGTTTGTAAACACTTTAAAACAATGCTACGGGCTGAAGTAACGAAATACGAAGTTCAAAGCGTATATATGCTATTATTTACTTCTTTAAGTTAAGATTCTTGATTCGAAAAATAAAAGAAAATGTATTATTCTTTATGAGACAATAATCGATTCTGAAAGAGTGTATATAAAAATATTACATTAAAAAAAATAAGTCAGGTTGATAACTGTTAGCAAAGTTGTCATAAGGAAAAGCCGACTTTAACATTTAAGGTTTAAACATGAAATTTAAAAAAATAGAAGAAATATTTTAAATAATTTGTACCAACATTTTTTATATTTCAAAATGAGTACAGAGGCTGTTCGCACATTTTTTAGACGATTTTGGTAAGCGGTAATAAAAAAGCGTTTGCTGCAAAAGAAATAATTGCAATTGTACTATGTTTTTAAAAGTAAAAATTATCGTCTGTGGCTTGAAAGTTTTGTTTTTATTCAAAATGGCATTTTTAACAAAGCAGTGGTTCGAAGGCTACATTTATGCTCTTTCCGAAGAGAAATATACATACTCCGTTATCCAAAAACAATGTGAGAGTCATGGTTTTGTGATATCTAAAGCGTCGATAGGTAATATCGTGAACAAGAAAGAAAAAAAAGTCAAATTGGAGCCTCAAGTGGGACAAAAATTCCAAACAAGTAAAATTATAAACTTAGAAATATATTATATAATCGAAGGAGAAAACGGACATCTTCGACTATTGCAAAGGTACGTTGTTTAATGTTAAAAGAAAATCCCCCTAGTCAAAGGACAGTTGCAAAATCATTAAAATGCTCGGTGTCCACTGTAAACAAAATGATAAACGTTGATTTAAATGTTAAGAAAGCGAAAAAACGCAATGTGCATCGTCTTCTTCCAAATCATATCGCTGAACGCAGGACACGCTGCAGAATTCTATATGAGAAACACTTATCCAAAGAAAAATGGAAAACAACTGTCACACTAGATGAATCATGGGTGTATTTAAATGATTGCAACAAAAAAAGAGCCATTTATTATCATAAAAGGAGAGAAAAAAATTTAAGTTCATGGTTCAAAGAATCGAAAGAAAGTTTTTCTAAGGGATTCATGATTGTTGCTGGTTTTTCTTATAATGGCAAGTTAAAAATAAAGAGAGTGGAAAAAAATGTCAAGATTAACTGCAAATACTATCAGGAACATATTTTATCGCCAATTTTTCTGAATGAAATACCATCGCTTTACCCACAGTGCCATCAATCTGTGAGACTCCATCAGGACAAAGCTAGCAGTCACACATCAAAATCCACTGTAAATTTCCTAAAAGAAATGGAACAAAAAACTGGTATCAAGGCCATACCCTTCACTGATATCCCTACTAAATCTCCCGATGTATCACCTATGGATTTTTGTGCTTTCGGACTTTTAAAATCTGCATTATTCAAACGTCGTCCCAAAACCCTTACAGGACTCTGGAAAGCTGATCAGGAGGAATGGGAATACCTCTTCAGACACTTCAAAGGCATTATTTTCCTGGAAATTGCGGTGTCGAAAGATAGTTCAGAATAAGGAACGTCAAATGGAACATTTAAAACACAAGAATTTTATGTAATTTAGTTTTGTGAATACAATATACATCGTCTAAAAAATGTGTGAACAGCCTCTGTATCAGTAAGTCTTTAGAAAACATTGTTCTTAAGGGGACAAGGGACCTGTTTTTTTCTGGAATTTTCAAATTTTGCTCTACATACAAAACTAGCTGAATAGCCATGCTTCGCTACGGAGTACATTTTAGGATAATTACAATGAAAATCTTAATAGATATTTTTATAGACAAAATAATATAGAAGAAAATATTCAAGTTAAATTTAATAGAGCAGTGGTTCCCTAACTATTTTGGTCGTGGAACCCCCAAATTTGTCCCTGAATATTTTTTAAACAACGACTTTTCAAAATTTAATATCTGATATTAAATGAAACAAGTATTATTTTGGTATTTCAGATTTTATTGAATTAACAAAACTCAAAAAAATGCAATTCATCGTAGAAATAATTAATAAAAATACAAAACATAAACTAAATAAAATGAAAAAACTTTAATGTGAAGAATGCACCTGCTTCTTTGATTCCATAATTCTCTTAAAATTTGGCGTTATGTTTGATAACTGAACTCGCATATCTGATGCAGCATCAAGTTTGTTACGATATTTGGTGTTTTTGTCGCAACATATTTTGAAAACCCAGCCTCACACAAATAAGTGGTTGCAAACGGCAGTAGAATTCGAATAGCTTGTTTTGATAAATTTGGATATTCATCGAATACATCTGACCAGAATATTGTTAATGAAACTGTTCTAAATCTGGCTTCTAATTGTGTATCCGAACTCAATTCGATCAAATTTTCATAATCCATGGAATGAAATCCTTTTGGGTTTTTTTTATTTTGAAAGGATTTTGTACCCAATAATTATCTTGATTCTCTAGGTTTAAAAAGTAATTGCTGAGTGATAGCTATAAACTGGACAGATGTGTTTTTATACCATCACGGATTTCCATATCTAAATCCACTCCAGATTCTTCGAGAAAATCACTCAGCGTCTGGAAACACTCGAAGTTATTTTGCTCCACAGCTGAAATCCAATATTGTATTTTCCTTGAAAAGGCAACCAATTTATCTTTTGTTTGCAATATGTTGACTTGTTTTCCTTGCAGAGCCAAACATAATTCGTTCAATTTTCCAAATATATCAGCAAGGTATGCAAGTGTAGATAGCCAAGTCATATTATTTAATCTGTCTGATAATTAAAATTTATGACCAATAAAATACGCCAACAGTTCCTTTCGCAATTCAAATATTCTCACAAGAATTTTACCACGCGATAACCATCTAACTTCCGTACGAAGAAGTAAAGTGTTGTGAAGACTACCCATATCTTCGCACATGGCTTTGAAAATACGTGATTGCAATGGTTTACTTTTAAAAAATTAATAATCTTCACTACTTCGTCTAGAACAGATTTAAATGTCACTGAAATCCTATTTGTTACTAATGCATATATGTGAATAATGCAATGAGTACTGTTACAGTGTTTTGCAACATTTTTAATCCGTGCTACACCACCACTCACTTTTCCTGTCATTGCTTTTGCTCCATCGCTGCATACTTCAATACATTTTCCCCAGTTGTCATAAAAATTATCAATGCAGTTAAATATATTCTCCCCAATTGTGTTCATGTTCACACTTTCACATAAAAGCAAACTTCTTCAATTTTTTTTAAAATCATACGGAACGAAAACAAGTAAAAATTGCTAATCCAGCAACGTCTGTGGACTCATCTAGTTGTAATACATAAGCGTCACACGCCTGCAACCGTGAAATAAGTTCTATTTCAATGTTATCGGCAATATCGTTAATACGCCTTTTTACACTATTGCTAGAAAGAGACACAATTTCAACTTGTTTTCTATAGCCTTCGACCAAAGCCATACCCTATGACCAAATACCCTTTTGCAAAGCAAACAAACGGCATCTGGACCCTCCTCGTCACCAGTACTAGTAAATCCAAACGACAGGTAACTAGTATCATATTTATGTCTTTTCTTTGATACCACCTGTTCAGATTTGGAAGATGGCAGAGTCGGAAGATGAGGCTGTAGCTGTACGGAACTGGAAGTTGATGGCATTGCGGGTTCCAGAATGCCTGTATTTGTAGATTCCGCGATTTCTGCATTACTACTAACAACGTCAGTTTTCTTTTTCGACCCATATTTTAACCATCGGTCCATTATAAGGGCAATTCTTTTTATAGAAACAAAAATGGTAAAAATATTACAGAGTATAATGAATAAATTATAAAAAACTATTTATAGTCCTACCTGATTTATAAAAGCACAAGAGGAATAGAAAATACTTATTTCTGTTCACTTGAAAAAATAGTTATGTTAGATTCAAAGTAACAGCCTAACTCACGATCAGAGTACGAAAATCAACTGATTGCTACGAGAACCGTTCGCTGAGTGAGTGTACTGTGACGTCACTATAAGGCTGTTAACTCTCTGAGGCATTTCACAACTATTGATCCATACCAAAGAAAAAACAGAGTTCTAATTTACAAAACGAAGGTCAAATTTTTAAAACAAAACTTAACAATTTATTAACAAGAAAAAAATTAAACATTAGACATTTTCGACAAATTCACTTAATTTACGTGCAGATTTACAGTGCGCGCTCCAGGGCCCATTCCGGCCCAAGAAAAACAGGAGCCTAGTAACACACGTCTATCCCGCTCGGATTTTATACAGCGTCTCCCCTCAATGTCTGGATTTTCAGAAGGGGTGGAGGGGGCGGCCGATGCCGGCAGATTATCGGCTGACAGCTATAGTGGCTTAGAACCGAACAACACATTCCTTGAAAACACGCAGCTGTGTTCCAAGCGCTTGTGGGTTCTTTGGAAAAATAACCTCATCTTTCCAGTACGCTACAGTACCCAATTCACACAGCGAGAGCGAAACATTATTGTATAGGTCATAGGTCAAGGTTAGCGGTGTGGTTGGAATGACAGTTACCTTTAATAACACAAGGGCACATTAGCATTGGCGCAAATACACCGGTATATTGCACAAAAAAAATTACATACATTTTGGTGAAGTTTGAATTGCTACTGATGCTTGTGTTTTCAGTCGCCATATTTAAAAATTTTAAATTTAATTAGGTGGTCGATTGTAAACTTTCCGAGGAAAATGTGAATACATTAAACACCATTCTTATTTTTTAATGAAATAAAATTTGTCAAGCGGAACAACCTAAATTTTTTCGTTGAACCCCAGGGTTCCACGGAACACATTTTGGGAACCACTGTAATAGAGCATACTAAAGAGTATAGTACAGTTAATATAGTACAGTTTGAGGAACATTTTCCCCGTCAGAAACCAAAATTTCCTCAACAATTTTTTTACGGAGATCCGCACCAAGAGACGCCGAGAATAGTCGCAGAGAAAACGATTTTCCACACAAACGTATTGCAGTGTCCCAATTTACACCCTTAGGGTTAGAATTTCAAAAAATCCTTTCTTAGCGGCTATCCGTGTCATTATAGGAATGTACTGTCAAAATTTCAGCCCTTTAGATCCAGCGGTTTGGTCTGTGTGAGGTCTATCAGTCAGTCACGAAACTGTTTTATATAGTATAGGTTTAATTTAATATCCATAAAACATACTAATTTGAATTAAATTCTTTAAAAATTTCGATCTCAATTCGACTAGTGGTTAAATTTTATCTTTTACTGTATTTTAATTTTTTTGTCAATTTATTTCGTTGTTATGCACTTGACGCAAAATTAATTTAAAACATCACAAAAAGAAAAGAAATCTTGGGATCAGCATTTAATAAATTAATTTTAAAATTTAATCTTTAAAAATTCACCAAAAATCAGAAAATGGAGGTTAAGATTCGAAAAAGGTTTCCTTTTAAAGGAATTTTTATGATCTTTCTTGCGATATAAATTTTATAACTCTCAGATTATTATTTTGAATGCAAATTTAAGAAATGTTACAAAAACAGATAAAAAATTTTAGTTAAAAAATCTAACAAGAATTTTTTAAAACTCTTTTTTAGTGTACTCCTATACTATAAGAAGAATAGTCATGAAAAAATTCAGTCCTTTAGGTCCAGCAGTTTGGCCTGTCCGCTTTCTGTCAGTCAGTCACGGAACTGTTTTATATATATATATATATATATATAGATTAGAATACTTAATATTCTTCACTACCACATTCAAGACAATTAAAATTCACAATAAAGTATTTTTTTGAATTATAAAACCTATTTTTCTAAAATTCTCCATGCGTATTCATTTTCTCCAAATTTCTTCCAAATTCCTCAGGATTGTTGATTCAAGTGTTTGTCAAAAAACTAAACAAAAATCTTTGAAACCACAAATATATTTTATATCCATATACCATGATGTAAAGCAAAAACGTAAAAAAATAACAGGCAGATTAAAAAATAAAGAAATATTTATGGCTTTAGATTCATACAAAAACAAATCAATGGAGTTGTGTTTAAATATATACATATGGTAAACTTATATTAAAATTTTTAAGGTTTTAAAATGATTTGAAGTGCACACGGAACGTTTTGAACTATGTTATCATTTTTGATAATTTTTTTGAAAAACAGGCATTATTTTTAAAAAAATCCTTGTTTCAATTCTAAGGGTCTTCAGTGTAGTAAAAAGAATGCAAATTACTCTCATTTTGTATGTACAGTTAAATACTGATAATTTAAAAATTCGAGACTGAAGGTCCCTTGTCCCATTAAGAATAAATATTTTCCGTATGTTTTTTTGTTTTTTAATATATATATACAAACCATTCACAAGCCAAATCGGTAAAGTCCGCATTCTGAAATTTTTGAAAGTTTTGCTTCAAAGTACTTGATTGACGAATAACATTTTACATTCATAATAAATTACCAAAATAATAATTATTAACACCACTAATGATATATATATATTTTTTTGGCCTTCGAATAATAAGTAACTTTTTTTCATAAGCTAATCAAGTTACCGTATTTTCGGACTATAAGACACACCTTTTTACATAAAAAAATTGACCTAAAATCGGGGTGCGTCCTATAGTCTGAAGGTACCATTAAAATAAAATGAATATTTTATTATATATATTTAAATATACACTAGCTGAAAACACGCACTTCACTACTGAGTACATTCAAATTAAATACAACGGTCAATGTATGCAATTAATGTCATATATATATATATATATATATATATATATATATAATAAATACGACGATCAATGCATACAATTGATGTAAAAAAATATATATATTTATAAAAACATCGTCAGGGATATTTTTATAATGATAAAATAATGTAGAAGAAAATATTCAAATTAAATGTAATAGGACATACTAAAGAATATAGTACAGTTTGAGGAACATAATATCTTTTATTGTATTTCAATATTTTTTTGGACAATGTTCCAATCGTCTGCCGCATTAGAAAGAAAAAAAATATTTTTTTGTCTATTTAGTTGTTATGCACGTGACGATAAATTTACTTAAAGTACCAGAGAAAGAAATCACATGATCGGCATTTAATAAATTAAATTCTAAAAATTAATTTTTAAAAATTCACCAAAAATTAGAAAATGGAGGTAAAGATTCGAAAAACATTTCGTTTTAAAGGAATTTTTAGGATCTTTCTCGTGATATAAATTTTGTAACCCTCAAATTATTATTTTAAATGCAAACTTAAAAACAAGTTACTGAAACAGATTAAAAATTTAATTTAAAAAATCTAAGAAGAATTTTTTAAAAATCTCTCTTAGTGCACCCCTACACCATAAGAAGAAACGCCATGCAAAATTTCAGCCCTTTAGGTCCAGCGGTTTGGTCTGTGCGTTGTATGCCAGTCAGTCAGTGAGTCAGATACGGAACTGTTTTATATATATAGACTACCCTACAATAATGTACCGGACTGCAAGATGGGATGGTATAAGGGAAAGAAAGCATGCTTTAATAGGGGGATGGTCCTCCACGTGCTGCAATTATACTAGCAACCCTTCTGGGCTTACTTTCAACAAGGTTTTGATCCACAGCTGTGTTCATTCCTGCTGCAAGAATATCGCCACCTCAGCTATAGATTTCGGACGTGGTTCCCTGGCCCGTAAGCATCTCACTAACTCGTCCCACAGGGATTTAAGTCGGGACTCTGAGCCTGCCAATGTAGACGTTTTACATCCATATACTGATACCACTGCGTGACAGAGGTTGCAATATGACACGGAGAAAATGTTCGTTTATTATGTCATTCCGCACATGATATCACTAGAATACCATGAAATTTTACACACAAGCAATATAAACATGTATAATTAAAACTAGCTGAAAACCCCCGCTTCGCAAAGGAGTACATTCAAATTAAATACAATGGTCAATGTATGCAATTAATGCCAATATATATATATATATATATATATATATATATATATATATATATATATATATATATATATATATATATATATATATATATATATACGATATATATATATATATATATATATATATATATATATATGTATATATATATAGATATATATAGATATATATATATATATAATAAGTGCGACGATCAATTTATACAATTGATGTTATATATATATAAATATATTTATAAAAAATCGTAAGGGATATTTATTTTTTTTTGGATAATATCCAATCGTCTGCCGCATTAGAAAGAATTTTTTTTTTGTCTATTTAGTTGTTATGCACGTGACGATAAATTTAAAGCACCAGAAACGGAAATCATGTGATCAGCATTTAATAAATTAAATTCTAACATTTAAAAATTTATTCTTAGATATTTTAAAATTAAATTTTTAAGCTGTGTTTGTAACTTTTTTTTTAGTTTGCATTTAAAATAATAATCCGAGGGTTATAATTTTATATCACGAGAAGATACTAAAATTCCCTTAAAATGAAATATATTTTGAATCTTTATCTCCTATTTCTGATTTTTGGTGAATTTTTAAATGTTGAATTTTAGAATTTTTTTTTTAAATGTTGATCGCGTAGTTTCTTTCTTTTTTGTGATACTTTAATTTAATTTTGCGTCACATGCATAACAACAAAATAAATTGACAAAAAAATATTTAAATACGGTAAAAGATAAAATTTAACCATTTGACTAATTGAGATAGAAGTTTTTAAAGCATTTAATTTAAATTAATATGTTATATGGATATTAAACATAGAAATTAATTGCAATTTGAGTATTTTCTTCTACATTATTTTGTGTATAAAAATATCCGTTACGATTTTTTTAAATATATATATATATATATATATATAATTAATTGCATACATTGACCGTTGTATTTAATTTGAATGTACTCAACGAAGCACGGGTATTTAGCTAGTTATATATATTTTTACTTGACTGAGCATCGTGACTCTAATTAACTTACTTACTAGAGTTAAAGCCAATAGATACAAGTCACTCCGTGAACTTATATTTCTGCATTTACCATATATTATGCTTTATCAAATATGACCCTTTTTGTAAGTTTGAAGGATGCACGTGGTGGTCGTTTGGAAAAAGATGTAGAGTTTTCTGACGCTGCTTTAGAAGAAAAATGGTTATAATGCAAGGTGAAATGGGAGGGAAACGGAAAAAAACTTTTGTTAATTGTATAATAATGAGTGATTACCTGACACCACATCAATGACATATATTCGTTTTAAATTGTTTTTTCTTTGAGTCAAAACTAATGAATTCTATTTAAAGAAACACTGCGTTCTTGATCTGCATTATCTTTCGAATTTATCCTGATTAGTTTTCGCGTTTTGAAACGTCGTACATTGGAAAACGTTTTTTAATTTTATGGCAATTATTTACTTTTGTAATTGTTGTCGGTTTAATTGTTTACGAACAGTCATCTCTCGCGCAACATGACATGGCGTATAATTGCTTTATTCAATGTCACGTTTTCCGTTACCTACTTTTAGAAAAGAATTATTTCTATTAATTATGAAATTTCTTTCTTGACTAAGCCGTCCAGAAATCCTTTTTTTTTTTTTGCTGTGGATGTTAGCGTATTAGGTTAAAATTGACTTTGAGATGATTAAAACTATTGACCTTTTGATATAGAAAGGACTGAAATTTTAATTAAGGAAACGCTTTAATTAATTTTTAAATCATTTGTTTTTGTCAATAGACAATGAAATTTCTTCAGCAGAGAATATTTTTTGCGTGTTAAATGAGAGGTTCATAATCTATTTCCTTCCTTTTAAACTTTTCAGTGCACCATGAACAAAATCCGAACTTAAAAAAATTGTTTCGTGTGGTATTGAATAAAGTTTGCAGCATTATATGAAAAACTTAGCGTGATTTAATATTACTTAATGAATTTTTTATAATTTAACAATATTAAAAGTCTTGTTAGTTTTCAATGATAAAAATTAGAGTGAACGTTTATACATTTACCTACAGGAAATTAAAATTAAAAAACCCTTAAGAAAAACAGTAAATTTTTCAAGAAAAACACTAAATTTTAAAGAAATTTCTTATATATTTTAATGCAGCATTTTTTTTACTAGTGATATTTCAATGTATAATGCTTTGTATAATCATTTTTTGCAGTGTATAATCAGTATAATACAGGGTGATTCAAAATGAATATAGCGATTACAAATGGCTATAACTATTTAATCGAAAAGAACTTATCTATAAGAATTACACGTAATGTAAACAGAAGTTCAAAATTTTGTTTACATACTTTATAAATGTTCTGTGCGCCTCCCCTTGGACACACTGACAACATCTAAGCAGTAGTCCATTTCACGCCATACATTCTGAAGAATATGCGAAGTCACCAACGCAAGCGCATTAGAATTGCGCATTTTGAGTTCTGGAATAGTTATCGGCAAAGGAAATACATACACAAGGTCTTTCACATAACCCCATAGAATAAGGTGACCAGACGTCCCGCTTTTGGCGAGACAGTCCCGATTTTCAACAATTTGTCCCACGTCCCGCGGCGTTTTAAAAAAGTCCCGATTTTTGTAATGAATGCACGACAAACTAGGGGACGGCGAGAGAACGGGAAGGGATTACACGGTTTTTGGCTGCCATGTGGCTATTTAGCCAGGATATGAGTTTTATATTATTTTTGCTAATTTTATAATGTTAAACTTTAATAATAACAAATAATTGTTGAGAAATGATTATCGAGAACTGATTATCAAAGTTCGCACTGTTGATCAGTTGTTATAATTCGAAATTTGAAACAAACCATGTTCCATACAATAAGGCACTAAAAATTGTGGAATAAGCGCTGTCCTTACCAGGAACTAATGCTACGACTGAACGCGTTTTTTCTACGGTAAATAAAGTGTGTACATCAGAAAAATCACAATTAAGTGTTGAGACTTTGAAAGCCATTTTATGTGTGAAATATAATTTAACAAATTCTTGTGAAAAATTTTATGGCCTTTTAAACAACGACAGCAGTCTACAAAAAAAATCAAAAATCACGCAAATGAGAAATATGCCAAAGAATAAAATTATAGAGGAGAAGGTCGGATTATGGACCCTGCATTTATTATGGACCTCCTTAATATCTGCCCTATGCGCAGGTGCAGGCGCTAATTATAGCTGTAACCTAGAGCCCCTAGGTGGCTGTAGTGGATAGTCACGGTCAATGGCCCCAGTTCACTCGCGAATGATGTCCTGTGGCCAATTGTTTGTTTTTCGAGTTTTCAAACTTTTTCTGAGAAAAGTAAAAGTGAATATTTTACATATCTACTACTACGCTTTGTAAAAACTGATTCCTGTGCCTTATTCTACACGACATCAAGTTCCTTTTGAGCTTGTTCGAAATTAAATTCGATGTAATTCATAATGTGAAAAATGAGTTTGTTTCCAAGATGGCGTTGTTTGAAATATGGACCCCATGGGTGCTGGTATTATGGACCCGGGTCCATATTACCAACAACTGGTTTCGATAATGTAATAATAATGTTTCCGTGAGAAAATGCAATTCCACAGTTGATTTCATTGTGATACATTTTATTTTCATGTTTTGTAATCCTTCTCGGTTATTCTGGAAGCTAAGAATGAAAGTTGAGAAGAAATCTCCCGCTAGTAAGGACGATGTAGTGCGCAGAAGAAGTTGGAATAGGGTGAAGATAGTTCAGGCTATCCAGAAGCTAAGATGCGAAGAAATGGGACTAAAGGAGGCTGTCAGAGTATTTGGTGTATCAAGAATAACTTTGAGATTATTGGCTTCAAAAGTGGATAAGCCAGCAGCAGATTTGGTTATACAAAAACTAGAGTTTGGTTTGGTTTGGAGCGCTACCGTCAACTTTTGATAT
Organism: Dolomedes plantarius; assembly: GCA_907164885.2. Classification (NCBI taxonomy): domain Eukaryota; kingdom Metazoa; phylum Arthropoda; class Arachnida; order Araneae; family Dolomedidae; genus Dolomedes; species Dolomedes plantarius. The sequence goes on along the minus strand of OU015490.1, from coordinate 141,356,251 downwards.
ACAAGGGCTAATTAGACCGAGACCTGTAATTTAAAGCTGATTACAGGTGGCTGGGTTATTTTTATTTGCTTGAAGGCTTGTGTTCAGGGAATCATTTCCAGAATCTTCAATGTAGATGAGACTGGTTTAAGTGTGGTTCAGTCAAAAGGTTCCCAAGTCATCGGGTTGAAGAGAAAACGTCAGGTGGGATCTCTGTCTACAGCTGAACGTGGTTCTCTGGTAACTGTGGTTTGCTGCATGAGTGCTGGGGAACATATTTTCCACCAATGTGATATTTCCTCCTATGATCTTAACGGATCAGCTTATGAATGGAGCCCCATCCAGAGCAATTGGAAGAGCTCATCCCTCTGGGTGGATATAAGCCCTATGTTTACAGAGATGGCCCAGACCAGCAAGAAGCATCGTGCATTTTCTGTGAAGGTGCATTCAAAGATGACACACGAGGAGAACTTTGTATTCGTTGTGGGATGTGTCTACACTGGACTCATTCTGTGTGCACCGGAGCCGAAGCTGAGTTTATATTTGCTACTTTTGTCGCCAAAATTGAAGTTTTTTTATATAGATAATATTTGATGATCCAGCTGTTTAATAATATATTTATCTTTCTTTCACTTTTTCATTTGAAAACTTTTCTCTCATTTGTTTCGAGCTGTTTAATAGATAGATAAATGATTTTTTGGTAAAAATGTGGGGGTCCATATTACCCTCCACTTGGATCACCTGCAAGCTTTGACTTTTTCACTTACGTGATTGTATACATCTTAAAATTGATTTAATGTTAAATACACTTAAGGATGTTTAGATAATGAGTTATCGAAGAAGTTAGAGCCCCAAAATATGAAAATCGGTCATTAGTATGACCCACAGTGAGCCAAAAACAAAAGGGGGTCCATAATCCCACCTTCTCCTCTAGTATACAATTTTTTTTATTTATTATAGACTGCTGGCCACCCAAATTGCAACACCAAGAAAGACAAGAGATATAACAACAAAATTTATTTTGTAGATAACATGTTGACCAAGTATCAAATGATTAAATTTATAGACTTCTGTGAAGTGTGGTTCCTGCCAAAATCAGTAGCCAGAGTAGCCGCCATTGTTGGAGATCACCGCTGCCACACGCCTCGGCAGTGATTCACAGAGACTTGGAATGAGTTCTTGGGGTACAGCAGACCAAGCATCTTCCACACGTTGCCAAAGTTGATCTGCTGTGGCAGCTGGGGATGGAATCTGGGTCAATCGTAGAGCAACCATGGACCACATGTTTTCTATCGGCGAAAGATCTGGAGAGCGAGGCGGCTTGGGAAGCAATTCAATCTGGCGATTGACGAAGAACCGGTTGGACAATGCGTGCCACGTGTGGTCGCGCATTATCATGTTGAATATGGCTGTGGGCAAGCCCTGAAGGTAAGGAAGGACAACTGGCTCCACACCTCGGAGATGTAGCGCTGGATGTTTAAGTACCGGCAATGCGTACTAGAGGTGTGCGAGAGTGATATCCAATACCGCCCCATACCATAATACCCGGTGCAGGACCAGTGTGGTAGTGCATAACGCAGCTGTTCAGCATTCTCTCTTCACGGTGTCTCCAGACTTGAATGCGACCATCGTGGTGATGCAGACTGAAGCGTAACTCGTCAGTAAAGACAATTTCATTCCATTCTGCCGTCCACATCGTCCTGTCATAGCACCATGGGCGGGTGGAGACGTCTGTGTTCTGCCGTCAAGGGTAGACAAAGCAATGTACGTCTTGCGGACAGACCACTCTGCTGTAAACGGCGTCGAATGGTACCTGCAGACACTGGATGATACGTTACAGACTGCATGCGCTGTGCTATGGCTCGTGATGTGACTGAGAGATCCGTCACTGCCATGCGCACAATTTGCCTGTCATCATGTGAAGTGGTGTGCTGAGGTGGATGCGATCGAACACGCCGGTCCGTCGTAAGCTCCTGCATCCAACGATCACATATCCGCATTACAGTTGTTTGGGTTTCGTCCAACACGACTACCGATTTCCCTGAAAGATAATCCACAATCTCGGTAGGCCACTATCCTTCCTCTGTCGAACTCAGATACTTGATCAAAAGGTGATCTCTGTTTTCGACGAGGCATAATTGATCGTTTTTTTGAAAAACCACAAGAAAAACACAATTGCCGAACTTGAAATCGTCGAAATCTCCAAGCCTTAAATAGCGCTTTGAAGTGGCGCCACAGGCGCGCGTGATGTTGCGTATGCGCTGAAATTCTAATCATTTGCATATCTCACCTCTGCTAATGCATGTTGTAAATTTCATGTTATTTGCATGTTTCCTTCAGGGCGTTGCATTTACAGTGGCCAGCAGTGTATTTATAAATTGTACTTATGTTGAAATTTCAATTAAATATATTACAATACTATTTTTGCGTTCTATGAAATTGTTGTTGCTCCATATGGACCAAATTTTTAACCAAGAACCCCCCTCCTCCCCCCCCCCCGCCGGTCAATGATGTCCCGCTTTACCAATGTTAAAATCTGGTCACCTTACCATAGAAAGAAATAGCAGGGTGTCAAGTCCGTAGATCTAGGTGGCCAAGAGCATAACACATAGTCGGCATCTCCAGTTCGACCGAGCCAACGCTTTGGAAGATGTTGGCATTAAAAATGTGCGAACCTCCATACACCAATGTGGGTGTGTTCCATCTTGCTGAAAGATGTAATCCGTGAATCCGTATCTAGCTGTGGCATACGGATAAAAATAATTATAGACGTTTGTAATCGCTATATTAATTTTGAATCACCCTGTATATTGATCTCCAACCGGTGTACCACGTCACTTTAGGTTGCCATGAGATCCTCCAGGGGAACCTCGCGATTTTTTCGGGTATAAACAAACAAACAAAAAAATGGTAACCCATTTAAATAAATATTAGGTCCAGAGTAGATTATCGGTAGGGCATCAGATTTCGGTACTGAGGGTGCTCGGAACTAATCCCGAGAAGCACCGTTAAATACCTCCGTGTCTTGGCTAAGCAAGGGCATGTTCAATCCGTAAAGTCCTTCATGAGATCAGTGGGTGGGGAGGTACGATCCGCGCTGATGTCGCACCTGGGTTGCGTATTATAAACCGGTGGTGGTATTATAAACCGGAGCCACACTACTCAGTCGAAACCTATATGGACCTGGTCTGGCCAAGGGGTATTAGGAACAACAAGAGAAAAAATAAATATTAAGTTGAATTATCTATCTGAAGAAAGATTATGAGGCAGATCGATTAGCTCGTTACTGAGATGAATTAACTATTATCACGCTGGTAATTGTAAGACCTGATGATATCAAATATCTGTGCTCTAATAATCCATCGCAAGTCTCACATTAATAAAACAAAACTCTTTTGAGCGATTTCCATTCAAGTCCTGAAGTGTATTACTATACTGAATTCCATGGTTACTTTGAAAATGTATTATTTATATTATATCCTCCTGTTTGTTACCTATATCTTTAAAGAAATGAATAAATTCAGCCATTTATTTAGCATTTTGCAGTGAAATTTCTATTTGGCGGCAGAAGATGGTTAAAAAATTAATAAATTAAAAAAATAAAATAATAATAAAAAAATTAGCCGCCTTGAGGGGCTGGCTGTCGAATAAACATTTATTCCATAACGTTGGCCGTATGAAGTCGGTCCCAGAACACAATATGGCCTTTAGACGGGTATCCGTTGAAAAGAGTTGGACGGCTAGAATAGTTTCACTGTATTCTATCGTCGTGTTTGTACCTATATCATTCAATGAATGAATATTATCAGCAATTTAGTTAGCAGTTGCAGTGAAACCTCTCTGGGGCGGCGGGTGATGGTTCCACAAAAAAAAAAAATAAAAAAAAAAATTGGCCGTCTTGAGCGGTGGCCGTCGGATAGAGATTTATCCCCTAACGTTGGCCCTATGAGTCGGTTTCAGGTCGAACATGTGGGGAACAAATAAGACATGTCCTATCTTCGTCGGACTTTAAGTTTTTTTTAGTTTATGTTTTGTGGGAAATATTGACTTTTTTCATCTTCAGATTACGATAACTCGCCAAAAAATGATTGTAGAATTTTGATCTTTTTACAATCTAAGACTACCGACAATTCTCTTTCAAACTAGACCTCATTTGTTTTAAAAATATTATAAAATAGATTAATATTTTCATCAAAAAATGAAACACAGTTTTTGAAGAAATATCGTCACATATATGGATGTAATATCGATGCTCCTCGAGTTTTTATCTTACAAAGAAAATATTTACATCATCTGGAAGCTGGAAGCGTTCTTATTCATATAAATCTCATTTCAAGTCTGTATCTTAAATTTCGATTTAATTGAATTTTATAGCTGATACTTCAGTTGCTTGTATTCCGTGTGAAGAAACGTCCTTCGGATTAAGGGTGAAAACAGTGAATGGATGGAAGCTGTTGCATTGACCGAGGAATCACCCCTATGTATCTCGCTATTAGCCATAACAGAGGAGCGAGCGTAGCAAGCCTAAGGGCCAAGCCCCTAGTTTAACAGAAAAATGCACTAATTTGTGCTAATTTAGGGGCTTTTAATTTTTGAACAAGATTTCTTATCAAAGTATCAAATTTTTCCTGAACAATAAAATTTATCCTATGTATGTACAAATCTTATATGGGTAGAAATTTCTTTCCATAGGAGGATTCACTTGAAAGAGGAGTTCGTGAATTATATACTTTGATAACCCTCTCTAGGATGAAGCAATCCGAAAGAAACAATGCACCTCAGTACATGGCACATCACTTCGCAAGGTACTCAGACTAAGCGGGGGTTCCATTTGTTGAGTTACTTGCAAAACACCCGCATATTGGCCTCTAAAAATCCCCTTGCCATTTCCAAACACCACTCCATGATTAAAAAAATTGATGTATCGTACACGACGTATCGGTTGCGCATCATAGGCTCCAATTATTGGACACCGATGCGTACCTGGATATTTTTGAACAGTTCGTGAATCAACTAGAAGATCGTCAGTTAACGGAGGTAACTTCCAGCACGATGGAACGAGTCACACATCCGGAACGAGCATGGCGGAGTCTTTCATCCCCAACAGGGTAGTTTCAAAGGGGATAGGGCCACCATGGCAGCCAGATCTGACCCACCAGATTTCTTCCTTTGTGAAAAGTCTATTGAAAGTATCCTGACACTGTTTAAGATTCGAAGGAAAAACATCGAAAGTGGATTTTCGCTATTCCTCTCGGTATCCTTGCCAATACGTTCAGCAACATGGAGCACTGCGTCGAAACAGTTCTGGCAGAAAACCGAGATCACTTCCAGCTTCGCATGGTAATCCAATGGATTACATATAAGGTCAAGCTATGTAGCGCATTTTTTGTACAGATTCCCTTATCCTAGCGAGAGTTATTGCAGAATTTCCGGGGCCTCTTTCGATGAATCACCCTTAATGAAAATGCATTAAGGGTGATTAACAGCATTCTTAACTAATCTTGTGAGTCAGTACACACTAACAATAAGAATTCAACTGTTTGAAAGGAATTATCTTGTGTTTTGACATTACGGAAAAAGTTGCGTACAATATGTCACGGATAGAATACATTTAAAAGTATGCTGATATATTTTAAACATTGATTGAATGAGCAGACAATTCCCATGATCAGTCATGTAAACGTTGCAAAAATCGATTAATTTTAGGTGATACCAGAAGTGTCGCATAGTGGGTGATACGTTCGGTCACCCTATGATAGGTAATGAAGAATTGAAGTTAATTCCAATATTTCTCAATCTACCATGTCAATGTCAAATGTACACGTCAATTTGTCTTTCATCAGTGTATGCTGTCAGTTTTGGTACTACTGTTGTAGTTTCGCTGACGGGATAAAGCAATTAAGTCCAAACGATAGGTTATTACGTATCTTGAGGTTATTTTCTGTTCTTGCTCTGACACACCTTTGACTGTGGGATGAAAAATTCTTAATGCTTTCCATTTTTTGCAATTTAATTTTTTGATAAGGTTAAACATTTGTTTGGAAATAATTATGGCAAATGCAGTTTTGTTTTTTTCTTCAGGTCTTATTTTTTTTTTAATGAAAATATGTAGAGGGAAGGGAGGGGGGGTCGCAGGATGCCTGAAAACCGTTGAAGGGGGTCACGACTCTAAAATGTATTGAAACGTTCTTTAAGAGGGAATTAGAACATGTTTAAAATATCAGATATTAAAGTAGATGTTTATAGAAGATTTAAAACATATTTTTTTTAAATTAAAGGTATCAAAAGACCACAAAAGTATGAATTATCATTTTCTTATAGGACTCTTATACTCTTTTATCATTTTGTTATACTATTTGTAATAAATGAAACTTATATCAATTATCCTGACCATATTTGTATGGTATTCTTGGTAAAGCTTGTACTGGTAAGGTATTTGTAAGCTTGACTCTTAAGGTCGCTTTGTACTTACCTTATTGGATTAACTCCCCATAATGTTTACCTATGAAGACAATTTTTCCAAAGAATGCCGACTTGGATTTAAAAAAAATCGTACTCTGTAATTGAGAACCGAAATTTTACACTTGGGAGCATTCTTTTTTTTAATGCAACAATATTTTTGAATTGTAATTATTCGGGTTAAAATCAGGTATAGTGTGTTTTGTAAACATTCCTCAGTTCCATTGGTGTACGAAATTTATGAAATGAATCCTATTAGAAGGTGCAGAAAAGTTTAGGCTATCTAATAGTACTATTTTTATTTGATTATGAACATTTTTTCAGCTGCAGGTAGTACACAAATTTTCTTCATATGTTAACATTGAGGTGAGCGAATACCATAGGGTTAGTACACAGCAGCCTTAATATGTTATTCATATGCTAGATACAAAAATATATGTTTCCTTTTTTCGCGAATTTTAAAGTGTTATAAAAAAAATAATTTGCTTCACAAACTTCAAGACACCTAACTTTCATGTGAGTCTCAATCGTATATGTCCTAAGACACTCGTTAAAATTTTTTTTATATAATCTTTTCTTGGTCAAACTTTTCCCTAATGTTAATAAGTAAAATATTAATATAAGAACGGCCACCCTATAGGTAGGTTAATTTTAAAATTTTTTTTTATTCAGAGAAAATTTATCTTAATGTATCCGAGTTTATATTATTACATTGAGATCACTTTTTTCATATACTGTACTTGCGAGAACGTGGTTAATTTTTCGAAGAAATATAACATCAAAATACGAAAATGTGGGAAAAATAGACATGACTATGTAACTTTTCACAAAATTGAGGATTTTGGTCTAATTTCAGCATATTTTTACTAAAACGGATCTAGCTAAAATAATAATACTAATAATGCAGATAAACATTATCTTTTTTTTGTCATATCTTTGTAAATACTCCTAAGTGTAATGACCTAAAATCTAATCAATAGTTTTGAAAACTAAAAAAAAAATATAGGTCATTATCTGCAATTACATTCAATGTTTTAGTCCTTTTTCATGAGTTTTTAACCATGTTTTATTAACTCGCTTCTTGTTTGTTTGTGTGTGTGTGTGTTGTCCGGTACAAATCTTGCAATCGATTTTTTAACAAACTCCCGACTAGCTAGACATTGAAACTTTTTTAACTAGCTCAGAACACGATGACAATGCATTATTTTAATACCGTTTAGCCATCTTTAAGCAGGATTGCATTCTTTTTCAGTTAATTTTGTTTTGGAGACTGGTGCAGCCATCTATTGGCCAGGACGGGAACGAAAAGTTAAACGCAAGTTAAACTTCCAACTAACTTCATTTTCTTTCAAGTTGATGGGATAATTCATCAAAAAATTTTAAAAAGTATTTATTAATACATAGAATTGTAAGTTTATATGATGCAACAGAAAATTTAAAAACATGGTATATAAACAGTTCTTTTTATCTTGTAATTATTATAGATACAGCCATAAATAAACAAAATAGTATATCTAGAACCCAAATCTGTAGTCCATTGCCTTCTTAGTTTTCATGAAAACCATACGTGAAAAAGTTTCTTAGATATATCGTGTTTAGATTTTCAGTTATCATGATAGTCGTTTGATTTTTGATGAAAATAAGTTCTTCAGAAAACACAATCAAAATTTTCTATTTCTATTGAAATGGATAGCTGTTGCTGATATTTCACATCGCTCTCAGTTCATATCTGATGATCGTACACAAAATAAAAAGCAGAGTTAGAAACAAAAAATTACATTATGTTTTTTTTTTTTTTTGAAAGGAATATAAAACAATTTCGGAACCGGTTTTTTAAAGGTAAGTCGAAAATTTAATAACATGGTATATAAAAAGTTTCTTTTATCTTGTAATTATTTATAGATACAGCCATAAATCAACAATAGTATATCTAGAACCAAATCTGTAGTCCATTGCATTCTTAGTTTTCATGAAAAACCATACGTGAAAAAGTTCTTAGATATATCGTGTTTAGATTTTCAGTTACTAATGATAGTGCGTTTGCATTTTGATGAAAAATAAGTTCTTCAGAAAACACAATCAAAATTTTCTATTTCTATTGAAATGGATAGCTGTTGCTGATATTTCAATCGCTCTCATTTCATATCTGATGATTGTACACAAAAAATAAAAGCAGAGTTAGAAACAAAAAATTACATTATTTTTTTTTTTTGAAAGGAATAAAAACAATTTCGGAACCGGTTTTTTAAAGGTAGTCGGATACTTTAAAATTTTGTTTCTGTAAGAAAGGAAATGTGAGTCTCTACTCTGCCAGGATTTTAACTAAATTATTCTCAAAGGACGAAAATTTTTACGCGAATCAACTATGAAGACATACAATTCAACGGGATTCAAACAACTGTCTGAAACATAAATATTAACAAGTTAATTCTATAAATTGCATATAAGTATCTCTCCTTTAAATATCTCGGCATCAGTTTCAGCAGTGAAAAGCACGAGACCTAATGCATACCCAAACTCATAATTTCATTCTGCCTGCTACGTATACAGCCAATCATGAGACAGTGCTTTACGTAATTAGTAAACTCTTCAAACAAGCTTTCTACCACAAAGCTAAAATAATCATTTCACATTGAGCTATTTTAAACTTAGAACATTTCGTTTATCTATCTATATCTGTAGGGACTATACGTCTCCATATTTTTTAATTTGTACGCTTGAATCTCAACATTGAACCTCTAGGGATGAGAGAAAGGAAGAGGAAATTCAGACATCACAGAAAAGGCTCGAGATTACCTTAGAACGATAGAATCGGAATCGAATCTATTCTTTCTAGTAGAATAGAATCATGAATTATGATTAGCGATTCCCAAGTATATTAAGATATGATTTTCAAAACACAAAAACTGTAAGAATAAATCAAAATTGACGATGTTAATATTTCTTAAGACGTTAAAGCATAAGGTTAACATCATCTCTTTCCAAAAAAGATAACTAAAATCTCCTTAGGCTTTCCATTAATAAACTCTTGTAAAATTGTATCAAATGTTTTATGCAACATTTGGTTCTAGTGCGCTAAGGTCAGTCAGATGATGGCCACCCCAAAAGGGAAGGCCGGATTCAGACCTTGCAAAGTTACAAACTCGGATAATTAACCACTATCGATGAAAAATTAATTTCAGTTTCGGGGAAGGGAAGGGAAATTCATTTTACGTCAACGTCTTTTACTACTATTCCTTAGCTTTTATATATTTCATAATATTGTTTCTCCTAGGATATAGTGGTTGCCTAGTGGTAGCGCTTTGGTCTCGGATTGCATATGACCAGTTCGAATCCTGACGAACGCCATTCAATACCTTCGAGTTCAGGCCGTATATGGGCAAGTTAAATCAATACACCGAAATATATTTACTCCGTGCCAGTGGATGGGGGAATGTGCGAGACCACTTGATATCGACCCTGGGGATGCTTGATCAAAACTGAGGTGGCACAAAGGGGAGCAACGTCGACTGCCCTCTATGGTGCCCCCACATAAAAAGTAGTCAACAAGTTCCGCTGCTCTGCGCGTGTCTCTCAGACAAAGTGCCTCTGCATCAGCCAAAAAATTGGTTTTTCCTAATGTTTAATTTTTTTACAATATATTCAAAAGGACCTGAGGAAGCGTAGTTGTAGCCCGTCGGCTTTCGATGCAGAGGGTATATATATATATATATATATATATATATATATATATATATATATATATATATATAACATTAAAAACTACATACCCCTTTTAAATTCTAAATTATTCTAAATTTCCTTGGCCGTTCGAGCTAAATTCATTTCCCATTGTAGGTTCTAAAAAAAGCTCCAGGCAAACCATCTCAAAATGGCGGCTATTTACTCGAAAACTGTACTGTGTAGCGTGGGTACGCGAATTACTCCTTTCAGCGCAATAATCACGCCTTAACCATAACTTTTACCCAATAAGCACTCTGCGGTCACATGACGAGATAAAAACTATATAAGGTCTGGCATCCAATTCTACAAATCACTTTTGTTCATTCTCCCGGATCCAAATTTCAACTTATCTGCTTTCATCTTTATAACCATTGGTCAATTACTATGCACATCTACGTTGGCGAGCGTGGCCCATGTAACGTAGTTACATCACTGACTCTAATGAGCTCTAATGAGCTCTAGGGTGTACACTTTTACATTTTTCACCTGCTAAGCTACCCCGAGAACGTGTCCTAAGGCTTTCATAAATAAAAAGGATGTAAACTGAAATCGTCTGTGTTGCCACCTCTCTTCTCTGGCACGACTACTTCAAAAAGCGTCTGAACTTCACCGTAGCATGGGGACCGAACATCTTCTGAAGTCGTTCTATTGGGGCTGGTAACTCCATGTTACACACACACACATATATATATATATATTATATATATATATCTTACTATTAACAGCTGAAGGTAAACAAATGTATGTTAGTCAGCAGACACGGGGACGGGCTAATCTCACCAACCAAGCATAGCAGGATATACCGACTGGTACCGATGGACGCGGACGGACGGTACGCGTGCACTGATACCATTCTCAACGTTCAAAACTTGAAACTTTTCCAAATATTAAATTAAGACCGCCGAACTCAAAAGAAGTGAACAACACAAATAGCTGACATTCCGGGTGGGTCAGCTCCTTTCCGTTTCGCAAATTTCCACTATTTTCATGCATGCAATATTCAACTTTTCCATCCACCAATCGACATTTTTTTTATTTCCATGAGTTCTACAACTCTGCATCTTTAAGGTTATGCACATTTTTAAAAAGTTTAAAATGTTTTTCACTGCAAACGAATCTTTTTCCCCAAAGCAGTTTTACGAATTTCTTGAAATCGACAATTTTGATGGACAATATTTCGGTTTTTTGCACCTATTAATGTCAATTTTACGATTTATGGGCATTTTCTAGATGTTCAGCTTCCAAAATACCAAATACATTTAATAAAAAAAATGTTATCATTCTAAAAAAGCGTACTTGCAAAACTCACTTTTGAAATTTTCTTCGCTGATCGCCATTGTATTTTAATGTAACTGAATGCCGAGTTCGTAATTTTTAGACTTATTATTTTATTGACTAATAATTCCAGCACGTTCGTGAAATTTATTTCTAATTAATAAACAAGTGATGAGGAATCTTCCGCCACCAATTTAAAATTCATCAGAACTGTCTTTCTATTTTTTAAGCACTTTTCCCCCCCCTGAGGTTTAATATTATATTCGGCCATGTTGCCAAAAGGGAAAATAATTGGTTGAGAACGAGTAATTTAATAATTGAAATCCAGAAATGAATTTAAAGTACCAGAAATAATTTTAGTTTTTGGGAATCAGAAGTTAAAACCTTTAGAATTTTTTCTAATTGGATGAACTTTTTTGTTTAAAAAGTAAAATTTGAAAACGGAAATTTGTAAGAATTATTTCAAAAGCCAAAAACCGAAATTTGAAAAAGAGCAATTTAAATAATTATTTCGTTTTTTAAAAATTCTAATATATTTTTAAATGTGATTAGACAGTTTTTAATATTTAAGAAATGAAACCATTTCATTTTAAATCGAAAAAGACCGGTATGCAGACTAATAATGAAGAGGAATATTTACCGACCAAGTAGCGAACCTTCCTTTATGGCATAAAAACACTGTCGCGTCCTGTGCTTTCTAGTGTTAAGAAGGTCGGGATTCAATGCTGAAGTTGATCGGATCGAATACCGACATATGTTATAACCCTTCCAGATGGATATCCTGACCGTTAATATATGGTCTTCCTTAGAAAGTCCGATAAAAGCAATAACTTAGTTTATCTTTATGTAAAGTAATTAGTCGTCCATTACTAATTCTGCGCTGGGAGATGTTGCAGGGAATTTGTCTTCAATGATGATACTGCGTACGTTTCTTCAGTTACGACGATGATGTTAAATTAATAGACTTTATATACAAGATTAATTCTAGTTTACAGTATTTATATAAAAGTTTACTTAGAAATTACTCTCCAACGAGAGTTCCATTATCACCGAACTGCTCGGTTCTTATGCGGGAAGCATTCTGGTACAAAACATTTGAAACGGGGGATGGTACTGCGCTCTTAGCGCGACCGAAGATGAACTGTAACATCCATCACATAATTAGGACAAATGATAAATTCAAACACCGATAAAATTATCCGACACCGACAAAATATCCTACCTAACATTTTACCACGACAAAATATCCGACAAATATTTGACAATACTACTAATAACTATTTTTCAAATATTAAAAGAAAATTTAAGGAATCAATTCAATGTCCATTTAAGTGTATCATGTAGTCATTTAGGTCAGTGGTGAGCAAACTGTTTTTGAACGCTACCCACTCACTTTATTTAAATAAAAAATCCTGCAACTCCTACATGAACATTTTTTGGTACTGCCAATTCTTTTAATTAGGAAGATGGTAACACAATATGGAGAAAATATTCAATATATTGCCAAACCCGAAACCGAACTTTTTCTTTGAGTTCGGACTTTTCCTTTGAGTTTTTCGAACTTTTTCCTCGAACTTTTTCTTTGAGTTATTAACTGTAACCGCAACTAACGAAGAACTAGCGAGATGCTTTTGAAAATGAAAAACAGTTGTAACGATGTAACGGATAGTAGAGGCTGCTTTCAGTAGTTCATCCTCTTTATACTTGTGTTATGTTTTATAATTTTCTTATTAAAATTTTGTTATTATCAGAAGGTGTTAATGCTTCTAAAGACTAGCCTCGAATTTTAATGATAATTTTATGTAAATGGAGTAGCAATCCTTTTTACAGCTAACCCGAAAGAGGACTAAGCCAGCTTCACCCCGAATATAGCCGAAAAGTTTCACCAAAGAAAGCAGGTAAGGCGATTCTACCTTTACCTATAATTAAGATTATTGAGATTTTCCAAGAAGTGGTGAAATTTTGTTACACAATATTTACTTTGCATCTATAACAATAAAATATGTATGCTTACCTTCTACACATGTTTTTGCCAGATCTCATGTGACCAGAACTGCATTTATTTATATAAAACTAGCTGAAAACTTGCACTTCGCTACGGAGTACATTCAAATTAAATACAACGGTCAAGGTATGCAATTGATGTAAAAAAACGAAAAAAAATATATTATAAAAATCGTAAGGTATATTTTTATACAAAATAATGTAGAAGAAAATATTCAAATTAATCCTAATAGAACAGCGGTTCCCAACCGGTGAGTCGCGGAAGGGTTACAGGTGGGTCACGACTCGATCCCAAAACTATCAGAAACCATCGAATAAACCATCAGAAAAGATAAGAAAAATCGAAACTTACTTAAAAACAGAAATTTTACATATTGATAGATTGTGATAACAATTCTCTTAACTGTAATTATATCAAAGCTGTATGATTTTTTTGCCTGAAAAATTAAAATGGTCTTTGTGTACCTTTATAATTGTAGTTTTTATTTTCACCTAGGAACACTTGTTAGTGAGTATGAAACCACTTGTTGCATATATTGCAAACATATATCTATTGTTAAATAAATAACTGTTTGCTACAAAGTGCTTATATTTTGTCATCCATTTTCAAATCAGAACACACATTGTTTATCAATAATCAATCTGTATCTTCAAAAAGCTATATATATATATATATATATATTATATATATATATATATATATATTGCAATATTTGATGGCAAATTATATATACATAAGGAAGGGATACGATACAAATAAGGTATTTTACCCCACCATGAACCGAGGAGATATTCCGATAAGGAAAGTTGGGTCGTCAGCTGAAAAAGGTGGGAACCACTGTAATAGAACATACTAAAGAATATAATACAGTTCATATAGTGCTTAAATTTTGTTTTCATAAAGTAATTCTGTTTTCAATTTATGGTTCGTAGTAACTATGAAATTTTAATTATGAAATAAAACTTGTAATTATTAAATAATGTTAATCAAAATTAAAATTAAATTACATGGTTTTTACTATTTTTGAGGAACGTGTTAGGGAACATCTACAGGGGACGAGTTTACCTTAAGCCCACCCATTCCAATTTTTATGATAGCAAATATCGTTTTAGTATTAACTCCATGTGTTTAAAAAAATTGTTTTGATAAAAATTCAAAATAATTCTGCTCATAATTTATGGTTTGTAATAATTATGAAATTTTAATTATACAATATTCTTAATCAAAACTAAAGTAAAATTCATTTTTTTTACTATTTTTGGTTAATTCCCAATACACGGTACCCTCATTTATTTCTCTGCAATGGAACCGCCTTCTTGGTGACGTCTCCCATCGCATAGGAGACCTCACCAAGATGGCGGTTCCATCACAGTTGGAAACAAGAAATTTGCAATAAAATATTGAGAGTATATAAACTTCAACAACAGGAAAAATGAAATTAAAGAAAAACTATTTATTTTTTTTTTAAATCTTAAAATAATGAGAGAATATAAATTTGAACATGCCAAACTTTACGTTCATTGAAAAATTATCAAGAAATTATAAAAATTACAAGATAAAAAGAACTTTTTATGTACCATGTTTTTAAATTTTCTGTTGAATCATATTAACTTGACAATTCTATGTATTAAAAAATACTTTTTAAAAAAATTTTTGATGAATTATTCCATCAACTTGAAAGAAAATCATCAAATGCGTAATCAATCGTTTACCTCGGAAATTGGAAGTTATCTTGCGTTTAACTTTTCGTTCCTGTCCGTTCGATAGATGGCTGCACCATTCTACAAAACAAAATTAACTGAAAATGAATTCAAATCTGCTTAAAGATGGTTAAAAGTATAAAGAAAATGCATTGTCATCGTGTTCTGAGCTATTCTAAAAGTTTCGAATGTAGAGCTAGTCGGGAAGTGAGATAAAAATCGATTACAAGATTCGTACTGGACAAACACACAAACACACAAACTTACAAACAAACAAACAAAAAAGCGAGTTAATAAAAACATGGTAATAATGAAGTTAAAATAGGGCCGTAGAGAGTGAAGAGTTACACTTTACTAAAGAAAACTTGAATTTTTGGCACCAAAATCCCGTTTTCGCAGATCTGTTAGGCTTAAACTGCAAAATGTAAACAAATGTGACAACCAAGAAAAAACAAATTAGTTAGAAAAAAATCTAAAAAAATATCGCCAAAAATATAAAATGGCAGGGGTACCGTCAGGGCCCGACTTAGTCTAATTGGGGCCCGGGGCAAAACTTCTTTGGGGGCCCCCCTCTGCTTCACTACTTCAATAATGAAGAACTTAATACTTATTACTAAACTTTCTATTCGATTTGGGGCCCCCCTCTGATGTGGGGGCCCGGGGCAACTGCCCCGTATGCCCCTGCCTTAGTCAGGCTCTGGGTACCGTGCATTGGGATTGAGCTGTATTGGCTGTTTTTTTTTGGGGGGGGGGGGGGGGTTAATGTAGATTCTATAGGGGAAGGAGTTTACCTTTTAAACCCGCCTCTTCCATTTTTATGGTTGCAAATACTATTTTAACATCACTTGCACATGTTTCAAAAGTTAGTTTACTAAAGTTTCAAAGTAATTATGCTCTTAATTTATTTTTCTAAATAACTTTGAAATTTTAATTATAAAATACCTTAATCAAAATTAAAGTAAAACTACGTTGTTTTTACTATTTTTGGGGATCTTTAAGGAATGAGTTTACCCTATATCCCAACCTCTTCTTTTTCTATAGTTGTAGATATCATTTTAGCATTACCTGCATATGTTTAAAAAAATTAGTTCTTATAAAGTTTTAAAATAATTCTGCTCTTAACTTATGGTTCGTAGTAACTTTGGAATTTTTATTATAAAATAAAACTGATCGAATATTAAATTTAGGATTCCATTCGAATTGATCTAAAACATTTACTAACTGGACGATCCTTTAAAATATTATTGACTTTTCTCTGATTATGACTCTTCTAGAAGACAAAGAAAGGGATTTTTTTGAATATCCAAGTAATTGAGCCGAAAAAATCCAACATGTATATTTTTCTCGAGATAAAAAAAAATCATTTATTTTTAGATGAGATTACTTTTTGGAACTAAAAGCAAAACCTAAATATAAAAAAAACTTCCAGTTTCACTTACCTTCTCTATTTTTCAAACTTCCAACTAAAATTCCTTTCTAGAAATCTCTATTTCTATGCATGAATTAAAATATATCAGCCTTTACATTTGTAGATTGTTGTAGAGGTATATTTGCTTAGTTTTAAGACAGAAATGTTAAATTTTACTGCTAGATTATGACTAATGTACTGCACAGATTTATGCGGGGACATATCTAACAAAGAAAGAAAGAATTGCAATCACAAAAAGCAGTGGTGCGTAAGCTTTCACCGCACTACGTAGGAAACAAAAAAAGAAAAAAAAACATTCGACCCTTGAAAATATCTGGTAATTGCCATTTTTTGTAAAAAAATTAGGTAAATGAAAAAAAATAAGCAAATTTCGACAAACTATTTTAAAATCATTGAACAGTACCTATTTTTTGGATATGTATTTGTTATAAGAGTTAGACGAGGCAGTAGAACTTTTAGAAGCTTTAATCAACAGAATAGAACACACACGGAAAATACAGCATTGTCGAATGTAAACAGTGACAGTATGTTGCCCATGAAGCTACAGAAGGAGGAGCAGCTTAGTGTTAAAAATGTGTCTCCCTTTTTGTCGCAGCCACTAGAGGGCGCTCGCGTGCACTAGCGGGCGGCTTAGACACGGACAACCATACGCTTTAATATGGATTTTTCGTATTTTTCCTAGCGAAAACAAGTTGTTTTATTTTAGTGCGTATTTAATAAATTTATTTATTCAATTTAACAATTTTTTATTTTCATTCAAAATCTTTATTTCAAGTGTTTTTTTTGCTACAATTCAATAAAATTCTTAAAAGGAAATGAGTAAATAAACTTTTTCAGAATAATTGTGTATTGGTTTCAGAATAAATTAGTTCAGAATTTTGTAATAATTTAATAATTAAGGAAATGAAATTACAGAAAAGAATTGTGAAGAAAGTTTTTTATCATAATCTCTTATGGAAAAAAATGTGAGAAATAATACTGATTAACCAAAACACACACACACATAGTAGAAAAGCAACATTTTCTATCAATCACAAATAAATTCTTATCAGGACTAATAAAATAGGAAGTCAATTCTGTATTTAATCAGACAATACTTTAAAATATCTTCCTTTGGAAAAAAATCAGTCAAAGCATCTCAGATTACACTTTTTAAAACCGGAGGTATAATCGTCAAGTTGGTAAATTACTGAATACAAATTTTTTCAGCGAATTAAAAAGAAAAAAACAAATAACTTTGACAACGACAAATCAGCTATATTTTTGAATTTTCACAAAGTACGCATTTTATTGCATAAGCAGATTTTGTACGCAGATTTTGCATAAGCATTTATAGTAACAACATTGCTTATCATACAATGAAAACTTATTACTTAAGGGGTGTGGTCACTTTTACGTACCTTTAAAAGTATCATTTTTAGACCTATGTTCGATTGTATGTACTACTCATGATTTAATCTTGATTTATATGAAATTTTTTGAGTAACTGCCTATATTATTATTTTATAGATGCAATTTTGTAAGGTAATTAATAAAAATGACTTTATATGCATAAAAATCATTTTATTTTTATTAATTACCTTGAAATATTGCATATATAATAAACAGTATTATAGGCAGTTACTCAAAAATTTCTTGTAAATCAAGCAAAATCATGAGTAGTACATACAATCCAGCATAGGTCCAAAAATGATACTTTTAAAGGTACTTAAAAGTGACCACTCCCCTTAAGGGGAGTGGTCACTTTTACGTACTTTAACTAACTTACGTAATTTAACTAACTTAATAGTGATTAAATTCAATATTATGGTTATTTCCAGCAGAACTTAAGATGTCTTAACTTTGCGTTCACTTAAAACACAGCAGCTGTACTTTTCTCTCATTATTATACATCTTATATTAACACAAAACAATAATAATGTTCTTACCTTAGGAGCAGCAAAATATACTAGGATTTCTCTGTCCAGTTTCTTTATTTCTTTTTACGGCTGATCTATAGCCAGTAGAAACAACCGGAGCAAAACACGTGTTTGGCATATTTATGCACACAGAATAAATTTTAAAATTTATAAAAGAACTTCACCACCACGCCGTATAATTCAATGTAAAATAGTCACTTCGCTTGCATGTCGCGCCCTCTACCGGTGAGCGAACAACAATCGGTTCATTTTTTCGAAAATTCCCATTGAAGCTTCCGCTCCTTCTGTAGCTTCATGGAGTTATCGCAAAATTGGCGATGGATTTGGGACTTAGTTTGGTTGCCAAATTTGGCAATATTTCACCAAAATTTGGCTATATGGCGCCAATGGTGACAACCCTCTAGATCTTCTGAAAGCTTCTGGAGATTTCTAGCTGGCCGATCGATAGGGGGCGCTTTGGAAGTCTATAAATATACCTGACATTGGCATTGGAACTCAGTATTCCCTTTTCAGCTGAGAACTGAATGTATTGAAAGTGCGTTAGGCTTGTATTGTATTGAAGACACTGTTTCCTGCCTTGTGTTTTTAGAGTCGTCTGCTGTATAGAAGACTGTTGTTACGTGTTTCTGTTTGATTTGTTGTATTGCCTCTGAAGAATTTAGAGAATAATAAATTTCATTTTGTGTGCACTTTCTGACGGCAATTCATTCAATTCCTCTTGAACCCATGAAAACGGAACAATAAACTATAGCAGTGGTGAGCTGTAGAGTATAAGAGAGCTACCATTTTCTTCGATAAAAAATCTCACGACCCATATCAAAAATTTTTGGTAGTAGGAAGATTTTAAAAAATAGTAGGTAAATGTTAAAAAAATAGAAAAAAGAAACTGGCAAATTTAGAAAAATGATTTTAAAAATCAGTGACCTGCAGACTTAAAACACCATATTAACTCTTCAGCGGTCACGCCCGTGTATAGAGTGCCAACATTTTCATAATTTTAAAACATGTGTTTTTACATGTAAGGTTTGAATGTTCTAAGCAGTTTCTATTTACAGCTACATCCTTCTAATGCAGGTATGATTTTCTGATCATTTTATTCCTTTCCCTTCATGTTAGCCGTGATTTAACAGTGATAAAACCAGCAATATATTGGATAACAATACGAGAAAAGCAGGAGTTGATGTAGTCGATCAATGTAAAGTCGTAAAGTGACCACTCCCCAAGTAAGGGGAGTGGTCACTTTTACGTACTTTAACTAACTTACGTAATTTAACTAACTTAATAGTGATTAAATTCAATATTATGGTTATTTCCAGCAGAACTTAAGATGTCTTAACTTTGCGTTCACTTAAAACACAGCAGCTGTACTTTTCTCTCATTATTATACATCTGATATTTAACACAAAACAATAATAATGTTCTTACCTTAGGAGCAGCAAATATACTAGGATTTCTCTGTCCAGTTTCTTTATTTCTTTTTAAGGCTGACTCTATAGCCAGTAGAACAACCCGGAGCAAAACCCGTGTTTGGCATATTCTGCACACAGATAAATTTAAAAATTTATAAAACAACTTTCACCACCACGCCGTATAACTCAATGTAAAATAGTCATTCGCTTGCATGTCGCGCCCTCTACCGGTGAGCGACAACAATCGGTTCATTTTTCGAAAAATTCCCCCATTGAAGCTTCCGCTCCTTCTGTAGCTTCATGATGTTGCCAAACGCGATACAACAAAATGCTGTTGCCATGAATGGGAAATACATAAGTTCTTGAACATAATATCGGCACATTCACCCCTCCTATTTTTATTTTAATCTGTCACATAGTTCACAAGGTACGCAGGCTGATGACGGGTTCTGGAACATGTCAGTGCTAAGGGAGACATCTCAGGCCTTGGTCTGGATGGCTCATGCAAGTTCTCACTTTCGATGTTCTTGTTATGGACCGCAGCAGGGGTCGGTACAGGTTCTTGGCTTGTCTGGATTAGCACTCAGCGGAGGCGCTAGAGAGGGTGGGGACTTCTGCCGATGGACTCTCCAATGGATCACAATGGGTATTAGAGTCTTGAGGGAGAAAATTTCCTCTAGGGGCTAGGTGACGGATATTCACCGCTTGACTCTCGACCATCTGGGAGCCTTACGTGGAGCATATTCAGTGTTTGCTTCAAGAGCTCAACCTCTTGGACAAGGGGTTGGTTCTTGTCAGGTCGTTTTGATTTTTCATCAAGATGGGTCCAGGAGGTTGTCAGCACAAGTAGGTACGGGCATCCACGAATGTGACTTTCTAATGTGGTGTGAACATCCTTTCATGAGGAGTAGCGTTGGTAGCGGTACATAATAATGACCGAATTGAGTGAAGGGCAGACTGTAAGACTGTTTTCCATTGTTGGATTGCGCGGCCTTTTGATCTTAGGGCAAGTTCAACTGATTTCCAAATGATACCATTATATCTTTCCACCTGCCGTTTCCAGCTGGATTGAGGCAGTGGTGCGGCTAGTGGCGATGCCTTGGGAGGTTAAGTAAGACTTAAGCTCATATGACATGAAAGAAGAGCCCACTGTCTGAATAAAATGCTGGCATCCCAAAAGAGGAACAGGGAGTATGCAGACAAGAGATGACTGTAGCTGCAGAGATATCGAGCAGGGGAAGGCAATGGGAATCTGGAAAATTCATCAACAATGGTCAGGAGGAAGCGATACTTAGAGGTAGATGGTAGTGGGCCCTTAAAATCGAGGTTCAGCCTTTCGAACGGTTGAGGTAGCGGTAATGAGAATACCAGCGTTTTTGAGAAATTTCGGTTTCAATTCATTACAAATTGGGCATGTTTGACTATTTTTTTACCTCCCTCCTCGAGTATGGCAGGTTCTTGGCACGGACCCAGTGATACACTCTGGTTATCCCTGGGTGGCAGAGGGCAAAGTGCAAATATTTGAGTTCACACTGAGGAGCAGCAGAAGCGTATATCCGTGAGAGGGCATCTGCGGTCGCGTTCTTGCTTCCTGGCTGATACACACTGTCGAACTTAAAGCATCCATGTTCGAGGCGCCAGCGCAGAATCTTCTCGTTCTTTATTTTGCTATGATGCTGTTGATGCTTGTTTTTGCTATACTGATCGGCTGTGACTGCTTTAAAATCACAGCTCTTGCTTAACTGCTTCAAAACTTGGAGATACTCATTAACAGTCTCACTTGCTTGCTGACTTCGGGACGCCTAAACAATGCCGAGCGAAAATCTCGTTCTTCTTAACTACATAAAGTGAGGTCCAAAGTGCCGATAGCTGTTGAGTAGCTGGAAGCTTCACTGATGAACTGATAAACATTTGCAGAGACCGTAGTTACACAGTAATGGAAGTTTGTTGCTTTCCGCACGTCAGGTATTTTCGCGATGAAGTTTTCACAATGTTTTTTTTATGACACTGACAATTAAAAACTTCATTTATTTACACTAAACCTAAAATATTTATAAAAAGTGATGAACTTGGATCTGGGATTACATTTGTTCAATATTTCGCTACTCTCGTATCATCTTCCGTTGTTTGGTTATAAAAAATAAATAAAAATACCAAAAATATATACATTGTCAAATTTTTGGTATTTTGATTTAATCATTAAAATTTAAAGCATATTTTTTAAATTAATAATTCAATATGTTATAAACTATGAGCGAGAGGATTTTTTTTCGTGACCCATCGTTGAGCACCACTGATATAAAGTATTATTTCTGTTGCTAAAAATTCCTATGGTTTAAATTAAAAAAACGAAAATTCCAAAAACTAAAAGAGTTGTAGTTTATCTGACTGACAGCGAAAGACTTTCTAAACGGAAAACTAGCTACAATTCTCGTGAATTGCTAATTGAATATAAACTGTTTGCAAACTAAATAGCCTGTTTTTGAATGCAATTTTCTTCTCTTTCACAGAATCTTAATTCATAATTATTTTTTTCCATGCACCAGGCAGAAAGTTTCGGCTTGAATTTACTACTTACATATGTATTACTGAACAGTATTTCTTTACTTTTCATAAGAACTTTATTTCTAAATATTAGCCCCCTGTGCCTATTTCATTAAAATTAAAAATTAGTACTCCCTTGAGACAGAAAAAAAGAAACAATTTTAATAATCAGATTTTAATACTAAAGCTTTTTTTTTATACTCAATATATATATCAAAAATTAATTAGAGGTAGAAAAAAATTAATTATTGGTAGAAAAAAAATTTTAAATGAATTATTTTGAAGATTTTATCTTTTTTAATATTTATTATTAATGAATCAAATTTATATTCTATGAGATTACGAAATCGATAAATTTGCACAGTTTATTCAGGTCACTAGATGGCGCCAGTAAGCTGGTCGCTAGCTAAAAGCAGTATATCCAAAAGAAATCTAAGTTTGCTTTTCTTATTAGTTTCGGTTTAATCCAAAATCAAAAGAAAAATTGTCTTCATGTTTATTATGTGTCACTCATCCTCTTGGAAGTTTTAATACTCCGCCATTTCGAACCGATTTGAAAATTTGTGATTTAAAAACTTCTTTGACAGTTTCTGCCAGATTTTTAAAAGTAAAAGGGGAAAGTAAACTTTAAAAAAAAGTAAAGTAAACTAAATAAAAAATAGCTTTTATGGGTTCAAGGGAAATTCAACCTCGATTTTTTGAAATTTTCAATGTTTTACTCTATATACAACATAACAGTAATTAATATAATTTTTAATTCATTGAAGATACTGTTAATACACAACTAAGTATTTTGTGGAAGAATAGAGTTTTTATCAAAAAATTCTTCAAAATATTAGAATTTTTCAAATGCTATATGGGCATTAATTTTTTTGTGATTTATTCCAAATTAGTCAGGATTGTTGAAGGAAGTTTCTGTTATAAAAGTATGTATTATTATTTGATACCACAAATATTTTTCAAATTTATAATTTATGAAATGACGAAAAAAACATGTAAAAATATACACAAAATAACAGACACATTGAAGAAAAAAGTATTTATGGCTTTGCATTCTACTAAAAAAATTCTTTGCACAATATATACGAGATAAATATATATATATATATATATATATGTGATATGACCGAGATTAGTGTCGAATCCATAGATTTCGGGGTCGCTGAGACGAACAGTGACCACTCCCGATGTCATTTTAAGTGCAAGTTCTGCTCCATCACCATTGGGGGGAGGTGAGGGGAGAGAAGGGGGAATATAAAATATCCAAAATGACCGAGAGAAGTGTTGAATCCATAGTTTCGGGGTCACTGAGATGAACAGTGACACCTCAGTGCAAGTTCAGGCCCCCCTATTAGCATTGGGGTGGCGAGGGGTGGGGAGAAGGGGTGAATATAAATCTCCAAAATGACCGAGATTAGTGCCGAATCCATAGTTTTCGGGGTCCGCTGAGAGGAATAGTGACACTCCCGGTGTCATTTAAGTGCAAGTTCAGTCCCCATCATCATTGGGGAGAGGCGAAGGGGGAAAGAAGGGGGGGGAATATAAAATGTCTAAAATGATCGAGAGTAGTGTCGAATCCATAGTTTTCGGGGTCGCTGTGATGAACAGTGACAATTCCGATGCCTTTTAAGTGAAGTTCCAGCCTCCCATCAACATTGGGAGGGAAGGGAAAGAAGGGGAATAAAATGTCCAAAACGTCCGAGAGTAGTACGGATCAATAGTTTTCGGAGTCACTGAGATGAACATAGGAAACTAAAGATGTTGTTTATACAAGTTTTGAAATAAATAATAGAGTGAATTTGTAATTTTATTTTATCATTTGTATATAGTACATATACTTTTAAATACCCTGTAAATAAAATTACAGAGATTTACACTATAGGTAGAATTCATTCCTTTTCCTGTGTAGTAAAAAACTGAGATTAAATAAATATATGGCCAACGCGGGTAAACAGCTAGTATATATATATATATATATATATATATATAATATATATATATATATATATATATATTATATATATATATATATATATATATATATATATATATATATATATATATATATATATATATATATATGTGAGTGTGTGTGTATTGTCGGATATTTCAGTTTGTTAAATTCTGGAATCGAAGTTTGGAGATCGTTGAAATCTCGTAAGCAGAAGCAGTTGTAATAGAGAGCATCTATAAAATTTATTACAGGAAAAACTTTAAATGATGTATATTCTTTCAAATAATTAACTTTTTTCTTTATTATAATTTTTAAAAAATCATAATAATTCATAATGACGGAAACACAGTAATTCACTAAATACTTAAAATTATTAATTATAAAATTTGAAAAGTATTTCAAAGTAAGCATTGTACTATTTTATTACAACATAAGCCTGAGATATGTAATACATTCGTCATCTTCAATCTATGCGAAAGCAACTTCAAGAACACTTGGAGCTTTCTCACTGAGATTATGAGCATGAAAAGATATTTTTTTTTCATCGACCTAAACAGGGAATCATCAATTTGGAATCTTTTACTATCTCTTGTCAAGTACACTTTTCGAATGAAAGACTACATTTTAATAAATTACTCTTTTAGGGTATATGAGAGATTTCCTGTAAATCCACAAATTATCTTTCAAGAACCATACCGACAAATCAGCTATTAATATATATTAAACTAGTATATTTTGCTTTCTAAATAATTATTTTTCTTGTATGCTTATTCTCTAATGTGATTGTATGTAAAATTAATCAGTTTGCCAACTTACTTTTCCATATATTGTCACGATGCCGATGAACGTTTTCCTCACAAGCTATCTTTAAAGAACATTTTCTTTTGAATAAGACGTTATTACATAACATTCTTAGTTCAGGGAACTCATAACAATTTCTAATCTAGTGGCAAATTGTAAAGGAAAACATAAAATCTTCACATGGAATTTGTTTAATTTCGTTTTGTAGAACCCGTTTCCTTAAGATTAAAATAAATTGAAAGGAAATAGGTATCTTACGCAACAAACTAAAATTCTACACATTCCCCTAATACAGGGGCTGTTCGCACATTTTTTAGACGATTTGGTAAGCGGTAATAAAAAATCATTTCCTGCAAAAGAAATAATTGCAATTGTACTATATTTTTAAAAGTCAAAATTAACGTCTTCGGCTTGAAAGTTTTGTTTTTATTCAAAATGGCGTTTTTAACAAAGCAGTGGTTCGAAGGCTACATGATGCTCTTTCCGAAGAGAATATGCATACTCCGTATCCAAAAACGATGTGAGAGTCCTGGTTTTGTGATATCTAAAGCATCGATAGGTAATATCGTCAACAAGAGAGGAAAAAAACGTCAAATTGGAGCCTCAAGTGGGACAAAATTCCAAACAAGTATCCAAGGAAAAAACGGACATCTTCGACTATTGCAAAGGTACGTTGTTTAACGTTAAAAGAAAATCTCCCTAGTCAAAGGACAGTTGCAAAATCATTAAATGATCGGTGTCCACTGTAAACAAAATGATAAACGTTGATTTAAATCTTAAGGAAAGCGAAAAAACGCAATGTGCATCGTCTTCTTCCAAATCATATCGCTGAAATCAGGACACACTGCAGGATTCTATATGAGAAACACTTATCCAAAGACAAATGGAAAACAATTGTCACAATAGATGACTCTTGGGTGTATTTAAATGATTGCAACAAAAAAGAGCCATTTCTTATCATAACAGGGGAGAAAAAAATTTAAGTACATGGTTCAAAGAATCGAAAGAAAGTTTTTCTAAGGGATTCATGATTGTTGCTGGTTTTTCTTATAATGGCAAGTTCGAATAAAGAGAGTGGAAAAAAATGTCAAGATTAACTCCAAATACTATCAGGAACATATTTTATCGCCAATTTTTCTGAATGAAATACCATCTCTTTACCCACAGTGCCATCAATCTCTGAGACTCCATCAGGACAAAGCTAGCAGTCACACATCAAAATCCACTGTAAATTTCCTAAAGAAATGGAACAAAAAACTGGTATCAAGGCCATACCCTTCACTGATATCCCTACTAAATCTCCCGATGTATCACCTATGGATTTTTGTCTTTTCGGACTTTGTATGTAACAGTACGGGCGGCGGCGAGGGAGGAAGGGGTAAGGTTGATAGACGGACGTGCGTCACAGATAATCTAGTCCGAAGTGAGTCAACTTATTTACCTCGAATAGTACTCTTTTGGGCTCGCTGGTGGCTAGAGGCACTCGAAGGCCCTTTTAAAACTGTTTTAAGGCCCCTCCAGCCCCGGATAAACATTAAACGCTTCAAATCTCGACACAACACGCGTCATAACACGCGTCAAATCTCGACAAAACTTAATTCTCTCAACTGCTACATCTTATTGGAGCAACGACAATTCACAAAATCATACCAGTACACTGATGTACGTCTATTTATAATTAATAGAAGTCTCGCCACGTGACCTAAAACTCTTGCAGTAATTGGCTTGTGCCCCGGGAATCTGGACTCTGACAGAGTGGGGAACAACAGGGGTTGCATAAGAGGTGCCTAAATTAAGTTTTTCCTTTGTTCTTGAAACAAAACTGCGCAATTAATATTTTAACGCATTACGCCAAAGCATTTTGGAATGAAATTTGGAATTTTAAAAGGGATTTGGGGGTTTTATATGTTATATATATATATAATATATATATATATATATATATATATATATATATATATATATATATATATATATGTATGGATATATATATATATATGTGTGTGTATATATATATATATATATAATATATATTATATATATATATATATACAATATATATAGTATATATATATATATATGTGTGTATGTGTGTGTGTGTGTGTGTGTGTGTATATGTATATGTATATGTATATCTATATATACAGTGAAATTTCAATCGATCGTTTTCGGATCCATCGTTTTTCCGTATGTGTCGTTCATTTTATCCAGTCCCGACGATTATATTGCTTTGTTATGTTTCCGCATCTATTGTTTACCCGCATTTAACGTTCATTTAAGTCGGTCCCTTGAAAAACGATAGATCGAGATTCCACTATATATATTTATACAAACACACACAGACACACACACACCACACACACACATATATATATATATATATATATATGTGTGTGTGTGTATATATATATATATATATATATATATATATATATATATATACATATATATATAGTATATATATATATATATATATGTGTGTGTGTGTGTGTGTGTGTGTGTGTGTGTGTATATGTATATGTATATGTATATGTATATATACAGTGAAATTTCAATCGATCGTTTTCGGATCCATCGTTTTTCCGTATGTGTCGTTCATTTTATCCAGTCCCGACGATTATATTGCTTTGTTATGTTTCCGCATCTATTGTTTACCCGCATTTAACGTTCATTTAAGTCGGTCCCTTGAAAACGATAGATCGAGATTCCACTATATATATTTATACAAACACACACAGACACACACACACACACACACATATATATATATATATATATATATATATATATATATATATATATGTATGTATATACCGGGTGGCCATAATTAAACTGACAGTGCTCACAGTTTTCTGTAGCGCGATCTATTTGCGAGAATGACGCCACATTTTGTAGGAAGATTAAACAAGACGGGGGACGAAGGATTCCGCGAAAAAATAAATTAGTTCCAAAAGTCACCGCTAGGGGAATATTTGCGCTGTGTAATAGAAAATAGAGTGTTAACAAATGCAATTTAATACGGAATAAAATTACCTTTTATTATGCACATTTTCTTATTTAGTTCAAGTGCAATATGGCAACACTTTTAAAAAAGCGTAAAATCTACATAAACACCGATAATGTCTGGTGATCTGCAATATCACGTACGCTGAGCAGAAGTTCTTTATTCAAATTTCACGTTACATCCATTGGCACAGTGCCAGCTGCTTGGGTTTTAAAAGGCAATGTGTTACGTTTCGAATCAATCGGATTGAAAGTTTATGTGCAATGTCTCCTTCTTTAGTCGAGCGTCCGTTACTGGTCAAATTCTTTTACCTCAACCAGTGCAACGCGTCAGTCGCTCTTCGTGCTTTTAGAACGCACAAAAAAATGCGTAAAGGTAACGGTCCTGTGTCAGTTAATGGGCTAAAAGCAATGGTTGCGACGTTTGAGAAAACAGGTTCTTTGAAGGTTCAGTCAGGCAGAGGACCTGTACCACAGGATACAATCGAAGCAGTTGCCACGGCGATTGTCAACAGAGGACCAGACAATATTGTTGCCACCTCTAGCGCTCGTGGATTTGCTCGGAATATGGATATGCCTTACAGTACGGTATGGAAAATCTTACGAAAGATTATCAACTTCTATCCGTACAAGATCAGCCGTGTACAGGAGTTACTGTACCCCGACCATGATAAGCGATTGACTTTTGCTCTCACCTTTCTTGCCAGAATGTAGGTGGATGATGCTTGGCCGTGGAAAATCTTATGGGGAGACGAGGCCCACTTTTACCTGCATGGAACTGTGAATACCCAGAACTGCCAAATTTGGGATGACAAATCACCACATGCAGTCATAGAAATTCCCTTACATTCACCAAAGGTAACTGTTTGGTGTGGGTCCGTGGTAATTTCCGTATTGATTTGCATTTGTTAACACTCTATTTTCTATTACACAGCGCCAAATATTTCCCTACCGGTGACTTTTGGAACTAATTTATTTTTTCGCGGAATCCTTCGTCCCCCGTCTTGTTTAATCTTCCTACAAAATGTGGCGTCATTCTCGCAAATAGATCGCGCTACAGAACACTGTGAGCACCTTCAGTTTAATTATGGCCACCCGGTATATACAGTTGGCTCTCTGTTTAACGACGCTCTACTTAACGACGATCTCTATTTAAAGACGATATTTCGCAGTCCCGGCCCCTCCGACGTTATGGGAAATGTTATTTTTTTCACAAATTCTGTTTAAGGGCGATCTCTACTTAAGGACGATTTTTCAAGGTCCCTTGAAAGTCGTTAAACAGAGAGCCAACTGTATATATATATGCACCTATGCATATATATATATATATATATATATATATATATGCACCTATGTATATATATATATATATATATATATATATATATATATATATGCATAGGTGTACTCCATACGTCAAAAGGAAAACAACAAAAATAACACGTCCTAACATTCCCTAATAGTTCAGCTGGTAGATTGCCGTCGTCGATGTTTGAAGACACGCATTTGGTACTCGTAATATCAAGCGAGTTTTAAAATACATTTAAAATACACTTTAATCCAGAAAGCAAGAAATTCCACCAGATACCATATTTGAAGCGAACATTGGTCAGCAAGGTACAGCGATTTTAAATCTCTGAATTTTCCTACGGCTCATAACAACTATAAGGTAAACGTGATTTCCGAAAACGGAATTACATTCTCGGTATGAGTAACATGCTGCTTGACAACACTGAGCGATTTTACTTCGATCTTTGGGCTCGATGTATCCTTGTGGTAGCGCGTTGGATTTCGGGGCTGAGGGTTCTCGGATCGAATCCTGAAACGCGCCATTAAATATATCC
The DNA here is from genome assembly GCA_907164885.2 of Dolomedes plantarius. Lineage (NCBI taxonomy): Eukaryota > Metazoa > Arthropoda > Arachnida > Araneae > Dolomedidae > Dolomedes > Dolomedes plantarius. Next base: position 141,326,207 of record OU015490.1, on the reverse strand, counting down.
GTGTCTGGCCTGGATATAGACTAATTAAATCCGCAGACAGGAAAGTCATTCTATGAGGTCAGACAGGGTGGGAGAGGGTATGATCCCTCAGTTGTCGACCCTGGTGACGCTTGTTCAAAATTGAGGTGGTAACTATCGAATACGGAGCTCGTTCTTGACATAAACTTTATGATTCAAATTTTAAACATAAAATTGGACAAATATATAAATTAAAATACTGCTAGAAACTTTAAATTCCTTTGTAAAAATGAATTTTGCAGTTTATTTTTATTAATGAATTCCACTTTGATGACTGGTGTTTATAAAATAAATTTAGGTATTCGTTTTTTTTTATTTGAATTTTTTACTTACATGAATATTTTAAAATGCCATTTGACATAAAACGTAATTTTAAAAATATTTAACTCTATTCAACACAAAATTACGTAATTTGATATGAGACACCTTTAAATGTCCATCTTTTAAATTTTTTAATTACTTTTTGGAATTATACTTTAAAATATCGCTTATGGAGCAATTTGGCAAATGTATGCCGGATGCAGGAAAACGGACTCCCATATTACGAAGATTATGTATATTTTCAAAAAGAACGCACTATCTAGCTTTTTATTTTCAACTAGGTTTCGAAAATAACATCAGTCAGGTATCGCACGTAACTGCGATGAACTGCCAAAGTCGTTCTCTAAAGTTTTGGATCAACGTGTTGTTGATGTCTAGGAGAATCGTGGCAACTTCCTCACGAATAACGAACTGATGGTTTCCCTGCCCATTTTCGTTTTCTAATGTTCCGAGAACGAAAACTTAGTTTAATTGGTACTGCAGATCCACCCGCTTTTACGTTTGAAACCCACTGCAAGATCGTTTTTTGATCAGGAACGGCATCGTTTGCATAGAGCCGGAATCGCATCCTGACTGACCTCCTTGTCGCGGTTATAGAATCCCAGTTTATAAAGAACCTCTTGAAAACGAATCCGTGATGTTCACCGATCCAACTCATGGTGTCTTCTGATAATTAAAAAATCCGCTCAAGCTGTTGCAACCACTATACTCCCATAACTCCCTTACCAGTGACCTCCAGAAATGTGGAAGTCCATTCTGCCGCACCCTGTGGAACATTAAACAATAGAATTGCTTTTTTGTCGAAAGAAGAAAAAATATGTAAACACAGATATGTATCTGTATTGTATACATAAAGTGTTCTAATGTAGTACAATAACTCGGATAATGCACCTCAAAATGAAATAGATTTTAATTTAGTAATTAAGATAATAATTACAAAAATTAGGTACATAGACTATTTCATATTTAGTACACCCATACCTCGCTTTACGGTCTAGATACATATCGGAAAAATCGGCAGTAAAGCGAAAAGCCGTATAACGAATCAATTATTTTGATACAAACCCATACAAATATAATTGGATCTGTTCCAATAGTTTATAAATAATATAGTTTTTAGTTCATGAAGCATTTTATTCCTTTTATTTCCTGTAAAATGCTGACATAAAAATAAAAGTACCAAGCAACGTAATAATAAACATAAATAAAAAAATGAGCATATAAACAAAATACAAAATATATCATATGCACATATCTATACACATAAAACAGTTCCGTAACTGACTGACTGACGGACATACAACGCACAGACCAAACCGCTGGACCTAAAAGGCTGAAATTTTGCATGGCGATTCTCCTTACAGTGTAGGGGTGCACTAGGAAAGATTTTTGAAAAATTCTACTTAGATTTTTTAAAATTAAATTTTTAAGCTATTTTAGTAACTTTTTTAAAGTTTGCATCTAAAATAATAATTTGAGGGTTATAAAATTTATATCACGAAAAAGATCATAAAAATTCCTTTAAAATTAAATCTTTTTCGAACCTTTAGCTCCATTTTCTGATTTTTAGTGAATTTTTAAAGATTAATTTTTAGAATTTAATTTATTAAATGCTGATCACGTGATTTCTTTTTCTGGTAGTTTAAATAAATTTATCGTCATATGCATAACAACTAAATAGACAAAAAAATTGTTTTTTCTTTCTAATGCGGCAGACGATGGAACATTATCCAAAAAAATATTAAAATACAGTAAAATATATGCTCTTTAAACTGTACTATATAAACTGTACTGTATTCTTTAGTATGTCCTATTAGATTTAATTTGAATATTTTCTTCTACATTATTTTGTCTATAAAAATATCGATTTTTTTATAAATATATTTTTTTGTTTTTTTTTACATCAATTGTATACATTGATCATCGTATTTATTTATTATATATATATATATATATATATATATATATATATATATATATATAAAGGCATTAAATGCCTACATTCACCGTTGTATTTAATTTGAATGTACTCCGTAGCGAAGCGCGGGTTTTCAGCTAGTAAAAAACATAAAATAAAATGTTTAAAAACTGTTTCAATGTGATGACGAACATTAACATGCAGAATCACTAATCTATAACATGCTGCCATCATCTCTTTCCGCTGTTGTGGACGTATAACGAAACATTGTGGACTATAAATCAAAAAAGTGTCGTAATTAAAAAAAGGTCGTAATAGCGAAATACCGTATAAAGAGCGGCCGTATAGCGAGGTATAGGGACATTTTGACAATCAACGCCAGATATCGCACTGACGTAAGTCAACAGAATCTATTTCGTAAAAGGGAAGTAATGAAAGGGAAGTAATGAAATGAAACGCATTTTTTCAAAATAAAATATTATATAACCAATAATGCATAGCAGTAAATACGTTACATAAATATCATACGCTTTCAAATCGAATGAAGCTCAGTTGGTGCAGAGAAAGTATATCAGAAATGTCAACGTAACATATCAGATGTTTCATAATAAATGTAGAAGAAATGTCATAAAATTTCACTTCAGACGTATGTAAATTTAAATGGATATATAGGTAAGGAATAGATGAATACTCAACTGTAAAAAAATACTTCGGATATAAACAAGACTTTTAGACGTATGATAAGCATATCATAAGCAGAAGAAATGATATTTTGTAAAAAAAAGTTTTATAGGATATTTTGACAGCTTATGACGTAAAAATCTGAAACATTTGATGAGAAAATAATATTGCTATGACTTAAGGTTGCTGTGTACTAACCCTGTTGGATTCTCTCTCATCAATGTTAACCTACGGAGAAAATGTGCCCAAGGATTGCCGACTTGGATTGAAATATTAAATTTTTAAATTGTACTCCGTAATAGAGAAAAAAATTTCAAACCTTGGGAAAATTTTCGTTTTTTAAAAATGAAAATAATATTTTAAAATTGAAATTATTCGGTGAAAATATCAAGTATAGTGTGATTTAAACGCTCCTAAATTCGTTTGGTGGACGAAATGTATTTGAATGAATCATTTTGCAAGGTGCAGAAAAGCTCAGGCTATCCAAAAATACCATTTTATTGGATTATCGGCATTTACGTAGCTGTAAATTGTAAACACACTTTCTCCATACGTTATCATTGAGGTGAGCGAATCCAATAGGGTCCAGCCTCAGTACACACCAGCCTTAAGTTTCAAAGTATATCAAATCACAACAAAACTGAATTGTGATGTATCTTATTTTGAATTTTATTGCGCTGATTTAAAAATATTAAAAATATTAAAGTATTATATATTTGGTTGTTATTTACAATCTGGCCTCAGAAGAAATGGAGAGACGTCATGAATAGGTTCTAAATACTAATTTCTGCATTTTTTCTAAACGAAAAGTTATATGCATAACAATTTAACAGTACTACACAGAAGTGCCACTGAATTAGGGATACCTACCTAGTAACGAGTTAGGCCTCCTCTGGCCTTGATAACGGCTGCCACACGACGAGGCATAGATTCAACAAGTTTCTGAAAACGTTCCACAGGAATGGCTTGCCAAATATTGGCTAAAGCTGTCCATAATTCAGTAAGGTTCTTTGGTGCTGTGTGATGGCCTTTCACGCCTTGTTCCAAAACATCCCAAAGATGCTCAATAGGATTTAAGTATGGGATTCTAGGTGGCCAATTCATGACAGAGAAGTCAGAGGAATGCTCATCCAACCAGCCAGTAGCCAACCGGGACTTGTGAAAGGTACAGTTGTCTTGCTGGAAAACTCCATTACCGTGCGGATAACAGAACAGCATAAACGGATGGAGGTGATCACCCAGCAACTCTACGTACCGAATTGCATTGAGGGAGGTTGGTACACGCACCAAAAATCCCAAACGGTGCCACGAAAAAATACCCCAGACCATGATTAAGCCACCAAGCCCTTGTAGAGTTCCAGCCAGGCATGCAGGATCCATGGCTTCATGAGCCTGACGATATATTCTCAGCCTCCCGTCGGCGTTAAGCAGTCGGAATCGAGACTCATCACTCCATGCTACTCGTTTCCAGCCCTCTACACTCCAGGCTCTGTGCTCTCTTGCCCAGGCAAGACGTGCAGCCCGATGGCGAGTATAGAGCAATGGTACTCTCGTAGGTCGACGGCTCCCGAAACCCATATGGTGAAGCGAGCGTTGCACAGTCCGTTTACTGACTGTACGACTGGCACAGTCATTATACTGGGTGGTAATTTGAGCTAATGTTTGGCTTCTCTGTCTACGTACAATACGCCTGAGCCGTCTCTCACCACGCACTGTCAAGGCTAATTGTCCTTTGCAGTTTGCCCGATCGCTAGTTTTTTTTCCACCATCCATGTATTCTTGGTATACTCTTGACACTGTCGACCTTGAAAATCCTAGCTGTCTGACGATTTCGGAAATTGAATGGCCCATGCGTCGCGCACCTACGATTTGTCCGCGATCGAAGGTGTCTAAATCAGGCAGTTTATCCATACTGGCAATTCCAACAACTAATTCAGAACAACCACAGTACTCGCTATATATGCAGTTACCACAGCGCCGTCACTTGCGCATACATGATGCGCAGCGCTACACAATTTCCGTAGGCTTTGCTATCCCTAATTGAGTGGCACTTCAGTGTATTTTGATTATACTGAAAAAGTAGCTATATTCTCATGCGAAATAAAAAAATATAGAATATTTTAAAATATCATTTATCAAAACATTTCACATATAGAACGTTAAAAATAGTAAAATTGAGTTTTTGTCAAAAGGAGAATAAGAAACTATTTAGCAATAATGTTTTCTAAAAAACAAGCACTTCAAAATGAAATAAATCGAATATCGTAAAATTAAATATTAATGGCAATAAATAAGGAACGTATTTAGAAGCTTCAAAATACATCTTCGTGTATTGAAAGATCTAATAATTATGAAAAGCACAGTTTTCAAAAGAATTTGTTTGAGGAAGGGATTATGATTTATTGTGTAAGGTAAATTCTTTACATTTTCCTCTAAAAGAAATCTAAAATATTTATCTTCGGAAGTTCAAATAAAATGAAAATTTCATCGTATCGGTTCCCTTAAAGTTGTTTCGAAAATTTTAATTCGGTATTTTAAAAATGATACAAATCATTCCTAAAAATATGGCGAGATGTATAACTTAGATAGTAAAATACACTTTTATAGGAACCATAGAAACAAGAAATTAAAAAAAAAAACTTTTTTTTTGCGAATGATACATTTGTTAAATCCTTTTTTTTCATACACATAATTTTACACAAACCTTAGCTCTTCCAGTAAAATTTATATATACCCATTTACTTACTTTCACACACACTCACACACATATATGTAATAATAACGTCCCACTATTATTAATTGTTCTAAATTACCGTATTCAAAATTATCATGCTATGGTTTCAATGAAGTAAAGCCCCTCTTTCAGAAGTGATCTAGATATAAATGAATTAACTAGCTAAATTATCCCTTAAGGCACGCGCTGAAAGTCAGGCTCCTATGATTCAGGATGATTCAGAAACCACGCGGGTTGCATCGCATGTTCAGAATCTTGAGTTATGGTTCACGTAGGTAAATTTGGATGTTTGGCTCTGGCCAATTAAAAAAAATTAACATCTAGTGTCAAGTTAGTGCCCCCGTGGTTTAAAAGGTCAGACAGAGGATTTTTGCTGTCTCTGCTTCATTACTTCCTTGTTCTTCTGGCTCCCGCTTTTTCGTCCTGTCTTGCTCTGCTCTCCGCGTACTACCTCCAATCCCGTACCATAATGTAAAGTCTGCATTCACAAGCCCCGGCTCGCTGGCCCGGTGGTTGTTTTACTATTTAATGTTCTTCCTGAAGATCTTATATCATCATTGTGTCCTTGTGTATCGTCGTGGATGTCTGCTGAATAAACAATATCTCATCAGTGTTGTTCGTCCCTTCAATATCTCTCCTCTTTCTGGCTTTACGTCCCCGATGTGATTTGGCTCTCTTGAAATAGTATTCTTCTTTTCACTCCGGCTGTCGTGTATCATCTCCTCTACATAGTTAAAGTTTATCACACGTATGAAGCAGTTATCATCATATCTATATCTATATCTATCTATCTATCTATATATCTATCTATATATTTATATATATATATATATATATATATATATATATATATATATATATATATATATATATATATACAGGTGGTTATCAAAATAATGGAAACACCGATCAATATTAGTGGTGTTTATGAATATGCTTCGTATTCCTTAAAAAACAAGTCTGGCCACCAGTGTTTATTTATATAATAAAGTGCATGTATTATTCTACTGTCAGGTAGCAGTAATGAAGCTAAGGGCACCTTGGTTTTGTAGGAAACAGCGTAAAATGTCCAATCTTTCAAACCTTGCGAAAAGGGCAAATTGTTGGAGCGCCTTTAAATTAAGTATCTGTTACTGCAACCCCCAGGCTAATAAGTGTTTTTTGAGCTAGGGTATCAAAATTCATGATGGCATACAGAGTGCACGGAAAAACATCCTTTGCCAAACAGAATAGTGGACGAAAGGGAGAGCTGAATGAAAGAGACGGACGAGGTATTGTAGCGGATTGTGACATGAAAAAAGAAAACAACTCCAACCAAAATGACCGAAGAGCTCAATCTGCATCTGCATGTTCCGGTATTAACCATTAGAGGTAGAAGGGAACTTCACAAACAAAGCATTTACGGAAGAGTAGCTATTCCCAAACCACTTGTAATTGCTGCAGTTACAAAATATCGTCCACAATGGTGCCACGAGCGTAAATCCTGATCGAGTAATATGTAGAGAAACGACATTTGGTACATCGAATCATTGTTCACATTGTTTCTTGCAACAAGACGTCCTCATGTCTGGAAAACACCTACACAAGCGTAAGATTCTGGCTGTCTCATCTCAACTGCCAATCATAGAGGTAGATCTATCAGGATTTGGGATGGCATCTCATGGTTTTCTTCAGGCCCTATTGTAACCCTAAAAGGGAGATTGACTGAGAAGGATTGTGTCGAAATTTTAGCTCACCAGGTCCATCCTATGGTACAAATATTCTTTCTTGCAGGACATAGCATTCTCCAGGATGATAATCCCCTTATACATACAGTTAAATGTATCAAGTATTGGTTTGAAGAGCATGAAAAAGAAGACAAATATCTTATCTTGCCCTATACAATTCCCCTGACTCTATATCATCCAACCACTGTGATCTGTATAAGCGGATAAAGCCAGGTATCGATATCAACCACAGCATCTCTACAAGAATTTTCATGACTTTTCCCTTAATAATGGTATAATATATTCTTAACCACTATTCATGGCTTGTATAATCCAATTCCAAGGTGAATCATGTGGTATTACATGACAAAAGTGATCCTGGGAGGTATTAATAAAGTTTCCCATGATGTTTCTTAGTGTTTCCATAATTTTGATAACCACCTGTATATATATATATATATATATATATATATATATATATATATATATATATATATATATATATATATATATATATTATTTATTCCCACAAGAAAATCTTCTAGAGTGGTTAGAAAGTGATTTACGTGAGCCAAGGTTTGAAAGTATGAGACTGATATCATAAATGCTTCTCCAGAAAAAGTTGAAGATGAAAAAGGTGAAGCAGAGCCCGGTGATATAATTGAATACAACACAGCTCTACAGTGTGTCGACACTTTGCTAGATTATACGAATCAATGGAATTATGAATACAGTGTTAGAAAAAATTAGGGATATCAAAAATCATGTCGCAGATTCGGTAAAAAAAGTGCAGTTTACATACATGAATTAAATTAATAAAATAGAAAATCAAATGTAGAATTATATTTTAAAATACAATAAAATTTAATAAAAATCCGTTTATACCTATTTTTCGATTATTCGTTCTACACCTTTTCTTCATTAATCCGGATAATCGAGATTACACTGCATTTAAAGTGCACATTTGTATAAATAAATATTGTGCGTGGTTTAATATATTTGTAGTGTACAAAGTAACTCGAAATGAACAGATTAGGAATCCCAAATCACAGGAAGATATATTCTTTAAAAGAAATAATTCATAATACCCTGAAACATATTTATGTACGAAAAACATACGGATTGCTTTTTGGAAAATACTTCACGACTTCCATTTATACTTGTAAACAAACCAGAGAAAATTAACATCCAGTTTAAAAGAAAATTGAACTTATGTATGTAACGTTTATTTTCGCATTTTTATTAATTTTATTTTTTATGTATGTCGCCCCAAAATAATTGGTTTAAAGGAAAAATTGGAGAGACTTTTAATTAATGACAGAGTACACAAATTAAACCATAATATAAGCTTCAGTTAGTATGATAGGCGAAAAAGTATCTGCGATCGACCTGGTGGTCAGGTTAAATTTTACTAAATGTTTTATAAATATACATTTGTTTTTGTTAATGTACGAGTAATACTGAATTTCTTCAATATAAAATATTAACAAGTGTTTATTTATTTATAACATTTCAATCTAATTAAGCCTTATTAAAAATTCCGTATGCTTTCGTGTGTATAATTTAGCGTGATTTCATTGTCTGATAATGTTTTTGGCTACCCAAGGATATCTAAGTAGTAAAATTTGTACTTCGTTTCTATTGTAATGTTTTAGATTTTTTCATCCACGTAATACATAGGAAATTAATTAATGATTCTTTTTGATACCTGAGAATGTAAGTGATAATCTGCAATTACATTTATTTTTCATGTGAATTATTTTCATGTTTTTTTGGACAGTTTAGATTTAAATTGCCTTTATTACAAAGGTACAAAGCTATGTTGTACCTTGGTTATACGGTTTTGATTTTTATTACTCTGTTTAACAGTAAAAATTTCACACTGACTCAGACCTGAATTAAGAATATAGAATAACTAGCTAAATACACATACTTCGCTACGGAGTACATTCAAATGAAATATAACGGTCAATGTATGGAATTAATGACATATATGTATATATATATATATATATATATATATATATATATATATATATATATATATATATATATATATATATATATATATATATATATATATATATATATATATAATAAATACAACGATCAATGTATGCAATTGATGCAATATATATATATATATATATATATATATATATATATATATATATATATATATATAAAATCGTAACGGATATTTTTATAGACAAAATAATGTAGAAAAAAATATTCAAATTATATCTAATAGGACATACTAAAGAATATAGTACAGTTCATATAGTATAGTTTATATAGTAAGAATATAGTACAGTTTGAAGAACATATCTGTTACTGTGTTTTAATATTTTTTTGGATAATGTCCAATCGTGTGCCGCATTAGCAAGAAAAGAAAAATTGTCTATTTCGTTGTTATGCACGTGAAGCAATTAGTTTAAAGTATAACAAAAAGAAAATAAACCACGTGATCAATATTTAATTTATTAAATTCTATAAAATAATCTTTAAAAATTCACCAAAAATAATAAAAGGGAGGTAAAGATTCGAAAAAGAATTCATTTTAAAGGAATTTTTATGATCTTTCTCGTGATTTAAATTTTAAAACAATCAGATTATTATTTTAAATGCAAACTTTAAAAAATTACAAAAACATCTTAATTTAATTTTAAAAAATCTAAGAAGAATTTTTCAAAATTCTTTCTTAGGGCACCCCTACACTATAAGAAGAATTGCCATGCAAAATTTCAGCCCTTTAGGTCAAGTTTTTTTTTCTGTGCGTTATATGTCAGTCAATCAGTCAGTCAGTTACGGAACTGTTTTATATATATAGATTATGTAACTTGATCATTTAAACGACTATAAACACTATGAACGAATCACAGTTAATTATAAAACAGAAACATCGGTTGGTCGGTTAAAAGCTTTTTCTCCGGACAAGCTTGTAGTTTTGTTTTTCTTAAAATTATGTTCTTCTCAATTTCGTTTCAAAATATCTGAAGCTAAATTTCACACGCCATCTGAATTCTATTCTACGATATATCATATATTCTTATTACTTACCTTTATAAATTGCAAAACTAACGGGTGAACTGGTTCTAAAGTTTGCCCCAAAATGAGTGACCCATCTCTTTGCTTGTATTTGATTGATAGTCGTCAGAGAAAGCTCTTCTTTAGTAAAAACTTTTTTAATAAAGTGAAAAAGTTTTAAAGTGAGGTGAAATATTGAACGTTTTTTTCTTTATGGATTTACTAGCTGAAAACCCGCACTTCGCTACGGAGTACATTGAAATTAAATGCAACGGTCAATGTATGCAATTAATGCCAAAAAAAATAAATATATAAATTTATAATAAATACGACGATCAATATATACAATTGATGTAATATATATATATATATATATATATATATATATATATATATATATATATAAATCATAAGGGATATTTATTTTTTTTTGGATAATATCCAATCGTCTGCTGCATTAGAAAGAAAAAAATATTTTTTGTCTATTTAGTTGTTATGCACGTGAGGATACAGTTATTTAAAGTAGAAAAAGATATCACGTGATCAGCATTTAATAAATTAAATTCTGAAAATTAATCATTAAAGAATTCACCCCATATCAGAAAATGGAGGTAAAGATTCGAAAAACATTTCGTTTTAAAGGAATTTTTATGATCATTCTCGTGATATAAATGTTACAACCCTCAAATTATTATTTTAAATGCAAACCTTAAAAAAAGTTACAAAAACAGCTTAAAAGTTTAATTTATAAAAATCTAAGAAGAAATTTTTAAAAAACTTATCTTAGTGCACCCCTACAGCATAAGAAGAATCGCCATGCAAAATTTCAGCCCTTTAGGTCCAGCGGTTTCGTCTGTGCCTTGTATGTCAGTGAGTCAGTGAGTCAGTCAATTACGGAACTATTTTATATGCATAGATAATAGCGTTTAATTTTCTCGCTTATCTTTCATTATTTTTTTCATATCCACCCGAAAAAAATAATACATAGGAAGGGATATCACCCAAAAAGTGGGAAGCAGGGGGGGGGGAAACTCTTTTCAACTTCTCGCTGATAGTTCATTATTTCTATGGTATGCCCCGAAATAAAAACAGATCGAAAGGGAAGTATTTCACCAATGGAAGGGGGGGGGGGGCTTTGTGGGAACCCCCTCGTACTGAACTCTATGTTCAAGAGACTTCAAAAGGCACGTACACACACATTTTTAATCATTCAAATTTGTTCTTCAAATATTTTGAAGGCGTTAGAAAGCGTTCTCTATTTTAATCAAGTAAGATGGAGGGAATTTACTTTTTGAACATCTCTTTGTTTTATTTGACATATTATTACCGATTGTTTGGTGGAAGGACTATGGTGAAGGACATTTGACGACCTCGTCTAAACAGTTTCGTAACTGACTGACTGGCTGGCTGACTGACTGACTGACATACAACGCACAGACCAAACCGCTGGACCTAAAGAGCTAACATTTTGTATGGCGAATCTTCTTAATGTGTAGGGGTGCATTGAGAAAGATTTTTTTTTAATTCTTAGATTTTTTTAAATTAAATTTTTAAGCTGTTTTACTAACTTTTTTAAGTTTTCATTTAAAATAATAATCCGAGGGTTATAAAATTTATATCACAAGAAAGATAATTAAAATTCCTTCAAAATTAAATCTTTTTCGAATTTTTACATCCATTTTATGATTTTTGGTGAATTCTTAAAGATAAATTTTCAGAATTTAATTAATTAAATGCTGATCAAGTGATTACTTTTTCTGGTACATTAAATAAATTTATCGTCACGTGCATAACAACTAAATAGACAAAAAAATTTTTTTTTTCTTGCTAATGCCGCAGACGATTGGAAATTATCCAAAAAAATATTAAAATACAATAAAAGATATTATGTTCCTCAAACTGTATACGGTGGTTTTATAAATATATTGTTTTGTTTTTTTACATCAATTGTATACATTGATCGTCGTATTTATCTATATATATAAAACAGTTCCGTAACTGACTCATTCATTCATTCATTCATTCACTGACTGACTGACATACAACGCACAGACCAAACCGCTGGACCTAAAAGGCTGAAATTTTGCATGGCGATTCTTCTTATGCTGTAGGGGTGCACTAAGAGAGATTTTTGAAAAATTCTTCTTAGATTTTTTTAAATTAAATTTTTAAGCTGTTTTTTTACTTTTTTTAAGTTTGCATTTAAAATAATAATTTGAGGGTTATAAACTTATATCACGAGAAAGATCATAAAAATTCCTTTAAAATGAAATCTTTTTCGAATATTTACCTTCATTTCCTGATTTTTGGTGAATTTTTAAAGATTAATTTTTAGAATTTAATTTATTAAATGCTGATCACGTGACTTCTTTTTCTGGTACTTTAAATAAATTTATCGTCACGTGCATAAAAACTAAATAGACAAAAAATAATTTTTTTTTCTTGCTAATGCGGCAGACGATTGGACATTATCCAAAAAAATATTAAAATACAGTAAAAGAAATGTTCTAGAAACTGTACTATATTAAATGTACTATATTCTTTAGTATTCTTTATATTAGATTTAATTTGAATATCTTCTTCTACATTATTTTGTCTATAAAAATATCCCTTACGATTTTTTTATATATATATATATATATTTTACATCAATTATATACATTGATCGTCGTATTTATTATATATATATTGGCATTAATTGCATACATTCACCGATGTTTTTACTTTGAATGTACTCCGTAGCGAAGTGCGGGTTTTCAGCTAGTTAATCTATATATATATAACAGTTCCGTAACTGACTCACTGACATACAACGCACAGACCAAACCGCTGGACCTAAAGGGCTGACATTTTGCATGGCGATTCTTCTTATGGTGTAGGGGTGCAATAAGAAAGATTTTTGAAAAAAAATTTTCTTAGATTTTTTAAAATTAAATTTTTAATCTGTTTCAGTAACTTTTTTTAAGTTTGCATTTAAAATATTAATTTGAGGGTTATAAAATGTATATCACAGGAAAGATCCTAAAAATTCCTTTAAAATGAAATATTTTTCGAATATTTACCTCGATTTTCTGATTTTTGGGGGATTTTCAAAGATTTATTTTTAGAATTTAATTTATTAAATGCCGATCACGTGATTTCTTTTTCTGGTACTTTAAATAAATTTATCGTCACGTGCATAATAACTATATAGACAAAAAAAAAATTTCTTCTTTCTAATGCAGCAGACGATTGGATATTATCCAAAAAAAATATCCCTTACGATTTATATATATATATATATATATAAAAATTTTTTACATCAATTGTATACATTGATCGTCGTATTTATTATAAATGTATATATTTATTTTTTTGGCATTAATTGCATACATTGACCGTTGTATTTAATTTGAATGTATTCCGTAGCGAAGTGCGGGTTTTCAGCTAGTCTATATATATAAAACAGTTCCGTAACTGACTCATTCATTCACTGACTGACTGACTGACTGACATATAACGCACAGACCAAACCGCTGGACCTAAAGGGCTGAAATTTTGCATTTCGATTCTTCTAATAATTTAGGGGTGCACTAAAAAAGATTTTTCAAAAATTCTTCTTAGATTTTTTAAAATTAATTTTTTAAGCTGTTTTTTAAACGTTTTTTACGTTTGCATTTAAAATAATACATTGAGGGTTATAAAATTTATATCACGAGAAAGATCATAAAAATTCCTTCAAAATGAAATTTTTTTCGAATTTTTTCCTCCATTTCGTGATTTTTGGTGAATTTTTAAAGATTAATTTTTAGAATTTAATTTATTAAATGCTGATCACGTGATTTCTTTTTCTGGTACTTTCAATAAATTTATCGTCACGTGCGTAACAACTAAATAGACAAAAAAATATTTTTTTTGTCTTTCTAATGCAGCAGACGATTGGATATTATCCAAAAAAATGCATTTCCCTTACGATTTTTTTATAAATATATATATATAGATAGATATATATTTTACATCAATTGTATACATTGATCATCGCATTTATTATAAATATATATATTTATTTTTTGGCATAAATTGCATACGTTGACCGTTGTATTTAATTTGAATGTACTCCGTAGCGAAGCACGGGTTTTCAGTTAGTTATATATATCTATATATACTGACTCACTGACATACAACGCACAGACCAAACCGCTGGACTTAAAGGGCTGAAATTTTGCATGGCGTTTCTTCTTATAGTGTAGGGGCGCACTAAGAAAGATTTTTGAAAAATTCTTCTTAGAAGTTTTAAAATTAATTTTTAATCTGTTTTTTTACTTTTTTTAAGTTTGCATTTGATAATAATAAGTTGAGGGTTATAAAATTTATATCACGAGGAAGATCATAAAAATTCATTTAAAATGAAATCTTTTTCGAATCTTTACCTCCATTTCCTGATTTTTGGTGAATTTTTAAAATTAATTTTTCGATTTTAATTTATGAAATGCTGATCACGTGACTTCTTTTTCTGGTACTTTAAATAAATTTATCATCACCTGCATAAAAACTAAATAGACAAAAAAGTATTTTTTTCCTTGATAATGCGCAGACGATTGGACATTATCCAAAAAAAAAATTAAAATACAGTAAAAGAAATATTCTACAAACTGTGCTATATTAACTGTACTATAATCTTTAGTATTCTTTATATTAGATTTAATTTGAATATCTTCTTCTACATTATTTTGTCTATAAAAATATCCCTTACGATTTTTTTATAAATATATTTTACATGAATTATATACATTGATCGTCGTATTTATTATATATATATATATATATTTATTTATTTTTTTGACAGTAATTGCATACATTGACTGTTGTATTTAATTTGAAAGTACTCCGTAGCGAAGTGCGGGTTTTCAGCTAGTTTATCATAAATGGCGTTAGGCTTGGGAAGCTGTAGCGTATTCGGGTTGGGACCAGGGTTGCTCGGTTCAAACCCGACGGACACTATTCCATACCTTCGCATCTATGACTTGGAATTTGTTGCACATGACGTCTCAAGATTATCCACGAAAGAAAGAAATCAACCGAACGTAAAAATATTTGTGTTGTTGTGCGTGTTGTAGTTCGGCCTTCGTGTCGTTGCTATGGACTGGAATGTCCGTTGTAGGAATATTTCATACCAGATCCGAAGATGGCCTGGGGACACGGCTCAGGTTTTTTTAACCCTTTGAGGGGCGCCGTTTGCACAGTGCAATCGCCCAAATCTAGTCTTTTTTTTCCCTTGCATTCAATGTATTCCTGTTAAATGAACAGAAAAATTGCTAGTACGTATTATAATCTGTTATCAGTTTATAAAAAACATTTTGTAACCTTTATTTGGAAAATTTTTCAAGATTCTTTATATTAAAAAAAAACCGGGAAAAAATCAGAACCGTGCCAACTGTGGAGGTTGTTGCCCCTGTAAGGGTTAAATGGTACCAAATGGGTCCGATTCTGACTTAGTCAGGTGCCACGACAGTTTTGATCGAGCAATTCCAGGGGTGACATCCGCGTCAGCATACCCCTTGACGCTGTTAGGTGAAACTTTCGACATTCGCTAAAATCTCACTGAAATTCGACGGTAACTACAACATTGCATATAACAAAAATGTGTGTACATACAGAATATACAGCCGGTTTTAGACAATTCAAATAGTATCAATCCGTAGATAGGAAAGTCTTTCCACAAGGACAGAGAGGGCGGGAGAAGGTACGATCTCTGGAGATGTCGGACGTGTTTGCACGTTCGGTCAAAATGGAGATAACACTAGGGAGCGGTGTTAGCTCACCTATCTGGTACTTCAATTGAAAGTAACCTACAATTTTCGCGGAATCAGTGAGAATGTTATAATTGGGTTTGGTTTGGAACGCTACGGACAATTATTTGCTTTTCGAGGGCTAATTAGACTGGGATTTACTGCATAAAGCCGATTCCGAACGGCTAATACCTTCCATGCCAAGAGTGGGACTCGAACCCAGAGACTCTGGTATCGAAGGCCAGCGCCCTAGCGATTCGGCTAATGCCATAATTGGGAAAAAACCGCATTGGCAAACAACACAATTTAATTCTAGATATTGCTTTAACCATAAACAATAACCATAAACAATATTACAAATAATACAAATTTTTCAACATGAAATGCATTCTAATAACTAAACAGAAAATGTAATGTTGAATGCATTTTCGAAATTTATAATTATTTTACTTAGAATAATGAAAAATACTCATAGATATATACATATTTTTACAAGTTGATTTTTAAATTTTTCAGTAAAGTAGAAAAAGGTTTAAACAATTTCAACCTAAATTTTGAGATAGAATTGATTTTTGACGTATTCACTTGTTTCGCAACTATATAAACTAAACAGAAAATGTAATGTTAAATGCATTTTCGAAATTTTTTACAACTATTTTGCTTAGAATAATGAAAAATACTCATATATATATACTTTTTTTTTTACAAGTTGTTTCTTCAATTTTCAATAAAGGAGAAAATAATTTAAACATAGTTTCAACCTAAATTTTGAGATAGAATTTATTTTTGATGCATTCACTTGTTTCACAAATAAATAAATTTAAAATACGGTGTTTATAAGTTCGACAAAAATTTTCTAACCATATTGATTAGATGACTTTCGTCCTATTTCACAAGAACTGCACAAAGTACGAATACGACCAATATTGTTAAGTTTTGAAGTTTAGAATGTAAACGTGGAAATTAATGAATCATCATGAAACAGAAAAGCTGCTTAGATCGTATGAGGCTACTAGTTTCTTATTATAGAAAATTTTTTGTTTCCTTATATTTGACATAATTTTTTTAAAGTTTACATTGTGCTATTGAATACATACCATGCATAGAATAAAAGAGATAAAAAAAATCTGTGAAAACATTGCGTCTTTTAAACCCTGTCAAAAATTTAAAAAAACTGTGTATCGGATAATATAGTGTTGCTAAAATGCATAATTTAGGTAGCATAAAGTAGAAAAAACTGCTTAAAATGAGCCTATTTTAGCCCTGACAGAATTTTTTAAAAACTGTGTATCAGCTGAAATTGCGCTGTTGAATATACCTTAAGTAGCAAAAAATAGATCAAAAGACTGAAAAACATCAATCTTTGAATGCTTGACAGAATTTTTGAAAATTGTGTACGAGCTAAAATTGCTGTGTTAAATAAATACCTTGCGTAGACATAAAATACATTATAAACTTCAGTAAGCATTTTTATCCTTGACAGATTTTTTTTCAAAATTGAACTTCAGCTAAAATTGAGCTGGTAAAAGCATGCCTTGCATAGAATAAAATAATAAATGTATTTAATTATAGTAAGATCATTATAATAATTTTATAATAAATTAATTATACAAATTTAATATATTAAATAGAGAAATAAAGGAAAATGTTCTAAACTAATTTGAGAAACAAATTTATAAATTTTAATTTAATTTATGAATTGGATAAAAATATTGAGTTTATATTTTTTATCGAATCTAATTAATCGATTTTATATGTAGATTTTTAAATCCGAGTTGATATCCTGAATATGAAATACAATATTCGTATTTAGGATGAATATTTGCTATAGTGTATTGACTTTATGAAAACATATTAAAACAAAGCTTTTAGGATGCTTTTCGGATTTAGGATGAATATTTGCTACAGTGTATTGACTTTATGAAAACATATTAAAACAAAGCTTTGACTCATAAGCTACAAAACCAATATTGTAATTGGTATATTTTAGTAGTAAGGATTTTATAAATCATTAGGAATATCTAAATTTCAAATTAGAATATTAAGTTATTTGTTTATTTTCTATATATTATAAAATTTTCGGAATAAATGAGCTTTTTTTTCAGTTATACATTAATGAAGATTTCTGATGAACTCTGTAGTACAGATAAATTGATATTTAAGATGTTAAAAAAATGCTCCAATCTTTACTGTCTCATATATATTTTCAGAAACAATTTTTCGATATTAAATAGAAATATTTGTTTAAGTATTTTTTAAAATACTTTTTACTTTTCCTTAAATTTGATCTTTCACCACCCAATATAAAATATTTGTTATACTACGTATGTTTTCCTTTCAATCCATTTCCGTCCGTAAAACAACGTAAAAAACGGAAATTCGGAGATCCCACGAAAACAAACGAATTTTTTGTATCCCATATTTCCTAATCCCTAGATATCGTGTTTATCTTTTCCTGGGGAAAAAACCGTGGTTAGAGAACAGATGACCGATTCTTTGGCGAAATTTTCAAACAGTTTGGCGCCATTCATGGAACCCCATCCTCACCGGGAAAGGTCGGGCTAAGCCGCTCACTTCAAATAGGTTCTTATAGCTGAGTGGATGCCAAAGAATCTGAGTCGGAGAGTTTAATCACTTGTTGGATGAACTTTGGCTATCGTAATCAACCCGGTATAAAGGTAATCTTACTTTTTATTTTGGATTGAATTATTATAGCATATTAATGATAAGAAGTAAGTTATCGTGCAATAACACTATAATTATTTTTTAAAAGTTTTTACATTAAAAAGTGAAAACAAATGTAATGAAAGGTTATCCAAAATAATGGTAATATTAATTTTTTTAATTTTATTCGAACTATTAAAGGTGACTAGTAAGTTTTTGTGTTATAATTTTATAGTTGTTTTTGAAAGTTTTTACTTTACTCAAAATAAAGGTAATCTTACTTATTATTTTGATCGAAGTATCATAACATTAATTAACATTAGTTTTTGTGCTGTAATTTTATAATTTGTTTAAAAAGTTTTTACTCTACTCAAAATAAAAGTAATCTTACTTATTATTCTAATCGAGTTATTATAAAACATTAATGATAACTGTAAGTTTTTGTGCTATGGTTTCATAATTCTTTTTAAAAAAAATTTAATTTACTCGAAATCAAAGCAAACTTACTTATTATTCTGATCGAATTATTTTATCTTATCGATGATAACTATTAAATGTTTGTTTTATAATTTTATAGTTTTTAAAAAGAAAAAAGTTTTTACTTTACTCGAAATAAAGGTAATCTTATTATTTTTATTGAATTATTATAATATATTAATGAAACTAGTAAGTTTTAGGGTACCAACTTTATATTTAATTTTGTAAAGTTTTCACTTTAGGAAACAGTTTTTATGTATTTTGGTAGTTTTTTAAAGCATGCCTCTTGACATTTAAGAAAATAAAGACCTCAACCTTTGATTGTGAGATTAATTTCGATAAGAAAAAGGTTACGTAAGGAAAAAATTAAATATTTCCAAAAAGTCCAGTGACTTGCTTCAAGAATGTTTATAAACCAGAGAGGGTGTAATAGACATTGAACCGAATAGTTAAAGTTATAAGGAGCAATTAAAAATAATTTTATTTGAAAGAAAGACAAAATGAATACAGGGTTCTTTGAATTATTTTATTTTTGAATATATAGTGTTGAAAATTGCACTTTTCCATTGATATATATATACATTGTCGTAAATACTTTACTTAGTTAAAGTTTTAAGGAGCAATTAAAATTCATTTTAGTTGACAGAAAGGTAAAATGAATACATGGTTCTTTGAATTGTTATTTTATTTTTGAGAAATACAGTGTTAAAAATTGTACATTTATATTAATATGTTTACACATTGTCGGAAATACTGTACTTAGTTAAAGTTTTAAGGAGCAATTAAAATTCATTTTATTTGAAAGAAAGGCAAAATGAATGCATGGTTCTTTGAATTATTATTTTATTTTTGAGTAAAATATTATTAAAAATTATACATTTTCATTAATATATTTATACATTGTCGTACATACTTTACTTAGTTATAGTTTTAAGGAGCAATTAAAATTAATTTTATTTGAAAGAAAGGCAAAATTAATACATGGTTCTTTGAATTATTATTTTATTTTTTAGATATATAGTGTTAAAAATTGCACATTTTCATTAATATATTTCACATTGTGGTAAATACTTTCTTCATTTATACTTAAACAATGAATACGGTTATAAAATGAAAATTAGATATTTGTGGTAAAGCATAAAATTTCCTTACGGTGTGAAAGACGTAAACATTTTTACGTTGTCAAAAATAGGCTAATACAACATATTCAGAGCATTTATTACAACTTTTTTGTATAATAATGCATATTTACACTTTTATAATTTTACTTGCGATCGATACTTTACTATCAATAAATTTTACACATTTAAATCGGTTTACAATTAACAGCTGACACATTTTTATTCATAACTTCCGTAATTATGGAATTTTTTTTTCAAGTGGATTGCCTTAAATTATTTAAAAAAAGGTTAATTTTTCATCTAATTTTTTTTTCGAAAAATCAAATTTTTTGACGGTTTAACAGTCGTATGGACCCATAAATACATGGAAATTATTCTTAAATCCTTTTGTAAAATCGTTATAAGTTTTATTTTTAAAAATAAAAACAAGTATTCGTTAATGTTCGTACATAATATACATTTAACATGCTGCACATATAATAGGCTGAGTGTCCAAAATATCGCCCCTGTGCATAATATCGCCTACTCGTGTTTCTAAAGTATGATTTGCGCTATGTATGAGAAAATGCAGTAACATCTTAGTTCTGGGTTTGTACTAACGGCGGTGATAGCGACAACGCTCTTATCACTGACAACAGAAACTGTATGACGTCTGAAGTTGTTTTTGTTGTTGTCTTCGTGAACTTTGACTCCAAAGAATCAGAATCCAGTGAATGACCAGGTAGGTGAATCCAAATTCTAATTTTGCTTATACCATTTGAAAGTACATTAAACAGAGACTTTGCTAGCAACGCCTTTTGAAAGGTGCTCCTAAATTCTCCTGGTAGTCGGAAATACTAGGAACGGAGGTAGGCGATATTAGGAACCGCTCTGGAGTTCCCTGGAAATTTCAGTTTTTCCAATTTAGCTACATAACTTAAACTGGCACTGGTTGATCTCAGGATACCAAAGGAAATCGTTCTTAGTAGGGATGCACTTTGAGTTTCCAGCCAAATTAGAGACTAAAATACGGATGAAATGTCAAAAAAAAGTTAGAGTAGGCAATATTTTGGACACCTACCTTATATTAAATATAATATATTAAAAAATACTGCAATCAAAATTTCGAAAACGATTTTAAAAAAAAGATAGTGAAAATGCACTTAACACTACTAGATAGACGACTGCCGTTAATTTGACGGTTTCGGACATACTGTTGAGCACTATGTCTGTATTTATGTCCTCAGACTACTGAAATTTTATGCCTTTCTCTAATTTTACGAGAAATATGCACACACATTTACAAAATTATATTCGATTGTAAAGAGGGGGGGGGAAATGTGTTGTATACCTACTTAGACTGAAAGCCGTCAATTTGACAGCAATATAGAAAACAGGCAGAAATCTTTAAAATAATACCGGGAAAATGTTAGTTACTTTTCGTCTCTTCCCCCTTTTGCAAACAACAGAAATATTGGCTCTTCGGAAATATTGCTGTCGAAAAATAAGGACTGCACAAACCATGCATATATTTTTACGGATAAACCGTTCCATTTTGTCAGCTCGGCATACCTGCATAAAAATATATGTAAATATATACTAATTTATTATATATTGGTATGAAATAGTAAGTTCTAAATTTAAAGTGTTTAACCATTAAAAACATTACACATTTTAAATTCTTGATTTTACTTTTAACCGTCAAAATGACGGCGTTCAGTCTTTTTAGTAAGAAAAAATTCCCGTCTTTCTAGTGTTAGAAAAATAGTATAAAAAATTTAAAACACAGAATAATAGAAATTATCAGTTACTGCTTACGGCTATGTTAGGTGAATTTTCATGAAAATGGTGTGTAGCAGATTACATTGTTATACAACGTTATGAAATGTCAGTAATTATTAATAAATTGACAAATTATTTGTTTTGTATTAATATGTAATTTGCGCTATTTCTACTGTTGTAGCATTTAAGAATATGATTTATAAATGCCTCATCTGTTACTCTTGACGTTAATTATCGTGTGAACATTATTTTAGAAAATTTTCTATTTTATACTCATACTAGCTGAATACCCGTACTTCGATACGGAGTACATTCAAATTAAATACAAAGGTCAATGTATGCAATTAATGCAAAAAACAAAACAAAGCAATTTTATTCATAAAAAAATCGTAACGGATATTTTTATAGACAAAATAATGTAGAAGAAAATATTGAAATTAAATCTAATAGAGCAATACTAAAGAATATAGTACGCAATAGAAAAAAGAAAAAAAAAATTGTCAATTTATTTCATCGTTATGCACGTGACGATAAATTAATTTTAAGAATCAAAAAGAAAAGAAACCACGTGATCAGCATTTAATAAATTAAATTCTAAAAATTAATCTTTAAAAATTCACTAAAATCAGAAAATAGAGGTAAAGATTCGAAAAAGATTTCATTTTAAAGGAATTTTTATATTTTTCGGGATATAAATTTTATAACTCTCCGATTATTATTGTAAATACAAACTTTAAAGAAAATTTCAAAAACAGCTTAAAAATTTAATTTTAAAACATCGAATAATTTTTCAAAAATGTCTCTTAGGGCACCCCTACACTATAAGAAGAATCGCCATACAGAGTTTCAGCCCTTTAGGGCCAGCGGTTTGGTCTCTGCTTTGTATGTCAGTCAGTCAGTCAGTCACGGAACTGTTTTACATATATACATGAAGCTTATCGAAATGTTTTTACAATGGGAATTAGATGAGATAAATGGTCTTTTATTGAAACGGAGAGCAGAACCGGACTAAAAATTGAGAACCACATTTTGATTCTGAAGGTGTTTTCAGATCCGAGTACTTAGGCATCACTCGGCTTTGAAAAATGCATCAACCAAAGAATATTTGTACTAAATATTAATGAAAAAATTATATTTATTTATGATATAAAGAATTTAATCTTATTTCGCAAGTAAAAAATACATTTAAAAAAAATTAAGTTAACTTAAAGAAATGGGTTCTGAAACCGGACACGACCGAATTCTGTGAAGAATTTTCTCTTAGATAATGTTAAGTATTTATTTACAATTTGCTATTAGATTCGAAATTCTTCGAAGACTAGATTGCATAATTCTTAATAATATAAAAATACAATATATTTTTCCTGTTTATAAATGTAACAAATGGATTTTTTTCGGAGGATTTAGTACGAAAAAAATCTATAGAAAAAATATTTCAGGTAGTCTCTTCTAACGAAACTACCGCGGGTTATTAACATAGGATTATGTGTCGCTGCTTCCTCTTTTTTTTTTCTTTTTTTTTTGGGGGGGGGGTACACATTTTGGTAATTTTCTGTTTAACTGTTTACGGCTACTGGGTTTGGCACTCTGCCAAAATTTTAACTTCCGACGACGCTGAAATTTCGCTTTCCGGAGGACCGTTATTGAGGACCGTAATCCTACGTTAAAACAAATGGCACTCGATGCCGTATATTTTGGCAGCAAGAAGGGATTGACTTCTGAGCTGGTCGATCTAATAGTTAATAATAGGAATGTGCTTAAGAATGCTCTGTACTAACCCTATTGGATTCGCTCACCACAATGTTAACCTATGGAGAAAATGGGTCTACTATTTACAACTACATAATAATATGCTGATAATCCAATAAATATGGTATTTTCAGGCAGTCGAACTTTTCTGCACCTTGCAATAGGCTTCATTTTATTAAATTCGTTCACCATATGAATTGGGGAGCGTTTAAAACACATTATACCAGAATTTTTCACCGAATAATTTAAATTTAAAACTATTATTTGCATTTAAAAAAATCGAAAAATGTCCCAAGGTGTAAGGCTTCTATCTCTATTATGGAGTGCAATTTAAAAAAAATCTTTCAGTCCAAGTCGGCCATCTTCGGACAAATATTTTCCATAGGTTAACATTGAGGTGAGCGAATCCAACAGGGTTAGTACACAGCAGCCTTAAAGAATAGAAATATTTTTTCATCATATGTTTCAGATTTTTACGCCATATACTTTCAAAATCTCATATTAAAACTTTTTTTTGCGAAATATCATTTCTTCTGCTTATGATATGCTTATCAAACGTCTAAAAATTTTCTTTATATCCGAAGTATTTTTTTTTTTTTTTTTGCATTTGAGTTTTTATCTATTCCTTACTTACAGGGTGATTTTTTTATTAAAATGACACTACTCAGAGCCACCTGTAGCGCGATCTATCATCCGGAATTCCATGAAATTGACAGAGAGACTAAGGACGGCATGGGAAAGAGTTTTCATGAAACAAAAAAAATGTTCGAAAAGTCGCCGATAGGGGAAGATATGGCGCTGTTATTGCCGGCGCACAAGAGGATTTGCATAAAACGCAAGTAAAACATCAAAATGCGAATTCATGGCTTCGTAGTCGACAGCAGTGTCGGTATTTTGGGCTATAAAGATCGGTGCGGAATATGTTGCGCCATCACTTTAGAGAAGAAAGGGTATTTTTTTTCACTTGCATAGCCACCTCGCTCCCCGGACCTAACCCATGGGACTTCTTTCTGTGGTTTTTTTTAAAGTCTAAGGTGTATCTTGGTGGAGTCTCTAACTCGGCTGTCCTAAAGGACAACATATCCCAGATTGTGATGAACATTCCTGTTGACATGTTACGCTCCACCGTTGAGAACGTAGTGTTCAGGATGCAATATGTCGACCACCAGAATGGTAGTCACATTGAAGAGGGGGGGGGGGGGGAGAAGTGGATTTGCTGCATAAAGCAGTGTTCCAGTGAAATTTGTTTGTTATTCGTTTGTCTGCTTATTACGACTTTTTCGGTATTCACCCCTTATCTTTATAGCCCTTAATACTCGGCTACGTAGTCGTGAATTTGCATTTTGATGTTTTACTTCCTTTTTGTGCAAATTCTCGGTTGCGCCGACAACAACGGTGCCATATCTTCCCCTATCATCGACTTTTGGAACTTTTTGTCTGTCACAGAAACTCTTTCCCGTGACGTCCTCACTCCATCTATCAATTTTGGTGGAATTCTCATTGATAGATCGCTCTACAGATGGCTCTGAGTAGAGTCATTTTAATAAAAATCGCCCTGTATATATATCCATGTAAATTTACATAAGTATGAAATTAAATTTTATGATGTTTCTTCTAGATTAGTTATGAAACATGTGATATGTTAAGCTGACTATATTATTTGGATGGTAAAAAAAAGAAAATGCCCGAAGGTATAAGGATTCTTTCGCAAATGCAATTTTTATAAACAATCTTTCAATCGAAGTCATCAATCTTACATATTTTTTTCCATATGTTAAATCTGAGGTGAGCGATTCCAATAGGTTTAGTGCACAGCAGCCTTAAGTGTTTACGAATTTATAATTATCGAGGTATCCTTGAGGTAGCGCGCTGGATTTCTTCGCTTAGGTTGCTTGGATCGAATCCCGACAAGCGCCATTAAATACCTCCGTGTCTAGACCGGATACAGGCACTTAAAGTCCGTAGACCGTCTTAATCGGTTGCCATCTTAATTTTAGCCTGACTAAAAAGAGAGAACCGGGTTCGGTTCTGAAGGTTTTTACAGGTTTGTTTTTAGACCCGGGTTTGGATAATACATGAACCAAAGTATATTTATA
The DNA here is from genome assembly GCA_907164885.2 of Dolomedes plantarius. Classification (NCBI taxonomy): domain Eukaryota; kingdom Metazoa; phylum Arthropoda; class Arachnida; order Araneae; family Dolomedidae; genus Dolomedes; species Dolomedes plantarius. The sequence goes on along the minus strand of OU015490.1, from coordinate 141,300,166 downwards.
CTAAATATTAATGATAATAAGTATTTATTTATAAATGTAAAGGATTTTATTTTATTGCGCAGGTAAGAAATGTGTTTTTATTTTACAATTTAAGTTAACTTAAGGAAATGGGTTCTAAAACCTGAAACTACCGAATTCTGTAAAGAATTTTCTTTGTGAAGATTTTAAATTTTTATTTACAATTTGACACCAGATTTTAAAAAAATTGTTAAAGACTAGATATAACTAAATTAAATATTTCAACAGAGCTAGATAATTATAGGAAGAATGTAAACGAAAAATAAACCGAAATCAAGCACTTTGGGCTCTACGCATCATAAGGCAAGATTCTGCAGTAGTGACGGAACTAAACCAAATATCGGGGTAACCGACTGGTCTCGTCATCAGGAGGTCTAACCAAATCAGTTACCCCAAGGGGGAACTTTCTGAATAGGATGCAGGTGTAATCAAAGAATATCCCAAGGCCCCGAGATGTCCATTGAAACAGATAGTCAAATCAAATGAAAATAGATCGACATCCTGCCCTAAGTGCTTGACTTCTGTTTATTTTTTATCTACATTCTTCCTATAATTATCTAGCCCTGTTGAAATATTTAATTTAGTTATATTAGCCCGTTTTCAATATGAGGATTTGTTGCAACTGCGCAATCTTTTATTGAAAAGTTAAAAGTTTTCAACGCTAGAATAGGGTTTCAGTTAATTTGTTTTGCAGTCTATGGCCACTTTATAGGTTTTAGTTTACTTTATAGGTTTTAGTTTTTGTATTGAATTGTTTACATTATTATACTAAAAGACTAGATTTCAGAGTTTTAAGTACAGGTAACCCTCCTATAACACGGTAGATAGGTTATTAGAAACTGCCTTCTTGTGTGAAACCGTGTTATATGAGACCCAGAGACAGTTCAAAAAAGGGGGGGGGGTTACGTTCTAAAATCTTATTAAAAACAAACATTTTTTAAAACAATTTCATATAAGCAACTGGATTTTTTATTAAAAGTATAAAAGTATGTATAACACAAAACGAAAAGAAACAAAAAAAATATTATTTTTATTTAATACGACCTTAGTTTAATAAATTTCTTCCCCGTCACTGCTCAGTGCAATCAAACGAAAACGTTTTTTTGATTGAACGATATCACCTTCGCTTAGATTTTTTGTATCTTCTATCCTCTTTAACAAATCTGTGATTTGGGTTTGTTTGCTGGTTCTTACAAGGTCACTGTAGATTTCACGGTATGGAGAAAGACAATTTTGCATCTCCCTTTTGAATTTCCGGCTTCTTTCAGAGGAAGGTTCTGCATTCAGCAAAAATGATTCAAAATTTTCAGCTAAGCTTAGGCCTTCTTGTAATTTTATAGAGTTATAAATGAATAAATTATAATTTGTTTATACATTTTCATGTAAAGCCACTACAGTTCATTATTCCTTCCCGTCATTATTTTAAGGTAATTTAGTTTTTAAATATGTTAAACAAAAATCATATTATCTAGTACTATAGAAGTACAGTGGTGTACAAAAAGGTTTTCGCAATTTTTTTATCGTGTTAGAGTGAAATCGTATTACAGGTTGCAGTGTTATGCAAGAGTTCCCGCAATTTATACTATCGTGTTAGAGCGTAACCGTGTTGATACCGTGCTTTAGGAGGACTACCTATAATATAAAAAATATATTTTTGCCGTTTATAATTACTATAAATAAAATTTTGGGGGAAATTTTATGGGAAATAAATCAATGAAAGCAAAGGACACAAGATGACATACATTTTGGTCACAGGAGAAGATTGACCTATGAGACTGTCGAGGAGGATCTAGTAGTCAATACTGTGGAAGCGCTTAAGAGTTCCATAGATCTAGATGGTGATAAATTGTAAAGATTGGTAAAACTGTTTATTCCATTTAAAGTGTAATTTTTTTAAACCTATCATTTACTTTTAACGTAAGATTACGTTCCTCAATAACGATCCTGCGGAGAGAGAAAAATTGTCCGGCGTTGCGTGTCATAATTTTGGCAGCGCGCCAAACCAAGTAGCAGTAAACAGTTAACAAAATAATTACAAGATTAAAAGAACTTTTTATATACCATGTTTTTAAATTTTCTGTTGAATCATATAAATTTGACAATTCTATGTATTAAAAATACTTTTTAATTTTTTTTGATGAATTATCCCATCAACTTGAAAGAAAATGAAGTTAATTGGAAGTTAACTTGCGTTTAACTTTTCGTTCCCGTCCCGGTCGATAGATGTCTGCATCAGTCTCCAAAACAAAATTAACTGAAAATGAATTCAAATCTGTTAAAAGTATTAAAATAATGCATTGTCATCATAGTCTGAGCTATTCTAAAAGTTTCAAATGTCTAGCTAGTCGGGAAGTTAGTTAAAAATCGATTGCAAGATTTGTACTGGACAAACACACACACAAACAAGAAAGCGAGTTAATAAAAACATGGTAAAAATACCAAAATGCGTCAAAAAAAAAAACAATAAGTAATCCTACGTTAATAACCCAAGGTAGTTTCGTTAGAAGGGACTACCTGAAATATTTATTTTCGAATATCCAGTTGAAACCAGGTTTTCGGTGCCAGTAATTTTCCCAGGTCCTCGGATACGCGGTTTTGCACTCCCTTGGTACCTGCAAGGTAAATTCCGATAAAAGACGGTTGAATTTTAATTAAAGTAAAATTGGATAAACTGAAAAAGAAATTTGGCCGCCGTTCAAAGCTAGCAACCAAATTAAATAATTTCTACTGGTGGTCCTTTGCGCATTTATATTTTGAGATTATATGAGCATTACTATTTAACCTTTCAGAGGGCGCGCCCATGTACAGAGTACAACATTTTCGTAATTTTGAATGGTTTGATTTTACATGTAAGGTTTGAATGCTCTAGGCAGTTTCTATTTATAGCTACACCCTTTCTAATGCAGATCTGATTTTCTGACCCTTGTATTCCTTTCCATTCGTTGTTAGTCGTAACTTAACCGTGGTAAACCAGCGATTATATCGGATTACAATACGACAAAAGCGGGAGTTGATGTAGTCGATCCAATGTGCAGTTGTTTCAAGTTATCCCGAATATCACGAAGATGGACAATCTCGATGTTTTTTCAGCGTTTGGCCATAATAGGAATGAACTCGCTAGTTGTCCTCAGATCTAATAAGCCGGACAGTTTTGAAATAAGGCGATTGTATCTGCATTCTTTGGCCTTTAATTATAAATATATCTCAACATTATCAATATTTTAAATATTTTCATAAAACGCAGAATTATTATTTTCATTTTGAGGAAAAATGTTCATTACAAAAGGAATAATCAAGGCACAATCGCGCGTGGCACAATCAAGTGCAAAGGAATAATCAAGGCACAATCAAGTGCACAATCAAGTGCGTGGCACAAAGCGCGTTGCACTTTGTGCCACGCGCGACTGCTGGTGTAACAAAAATTGGCGCACCCGCTGAAGGGTTAAGATAATTTTATTCTTATGTTTGCAACTTCTTTTTTAACTATCATCATGCAAAGAAAATATTTAATAATACAAAATACATTAAATAAAGCTTTAAAATCGCACTTCAAATTTTTAAATAAGCACAGTGATTTTTATTAAAATCGCAACTTTTATTATTCTGTCAAACTTCTCCAATTAATACTATATTAATTGTATTTTTTTTCATCCTTGGCAAAATGTTGCCAAAGGATCACTATTTTAATTGTTTAATTTTATTCCTTTGTTAAACGTCACCAAGGAATTGCTATATTACTTCTTTCACTTTAATCTTCACCGAACTTGATAAATCAGACAACGGCAGTGTGTCAATACGATAACAATATCAACTGTGGATTAAATGTTTTAATCTCCATCAATGTGTTTTTGATTAAACTGGCTATTTTCTCTTCCTCTGTCAAACGTCCCCAACACGTTATTATTTTAATCGTTTGTTTATTTTTTCATCTGTTAACCTTTTCCTTACGGGGTGAGATAGCATGTATCCAAAGAATACGGGTTCGAAAATGAATTGAATATATATATATATATATAGTCTCCTTCATGGTCGTTCTTACAAAGGGGGGTATGAAATTTCCCGTTATAAAGAGGGAATCGGAAAAATGGACCCCGTAAGCTGAATTTTAAACGTCAGCATGGAATTGTTGCATTATTTTGAGGCTTCAACAGATTTGAAACAGGCAGACACCCAATCCTATCTATGCGATAACAATACCATTTTAGAGCTAAACAAACAAACAATAATAGAAGTTCGCTCGATGCTTATTACACACACTAATGAGTTATTGATTAGTTTTTATTTATCTGTCGCCAAGGTATTGCTATGTTGTATGTTTATTGTAACTATTTTGTGATTCTGAAAGGGGAAGAAACGCAAATTTTATCAAAGTGATAGAATAGAAATTTAAGTTATAAAAATACAAACTGTCAAAAATTGGGTTCCAGTTATGAAATGCAAACCAAAGTGTTTTTAATTAAAGTCATGATTTTGTTTTCTCTTTTAAATATCCCCAAGGTACTGCTATAATGTTTGTTTTAATAAACGTTTCTCAAACTTCTTAAAAGTAATAACTGCAAATCTCTATAAGTGATAATTACAGAACCATAGTTTGCAAATGTGAGGCAATTTTCAATAGAGACTTTCGCAATCTAACCTTTTCAGGGGTAGCAGATATTTTTCCCGATTTCTTTTACCCTAAAGAATATTGAAAAATTTTCCAATTCAAGGTTGAAAAATGTTTTTACTTCTTTAAACCGATAACAGATGGCAGTACTAGCCATTTTCTGCTCTTTTAACTGGAATACTTTGATTGCAAGTAAAAACGACTAGATTGCGGCGTTTGCACTGTTCAAACGGCACCCTCAAAGGGTTAACATCGAGAATGGTTGGTTGCTTTCAATGAAGGTACCGTATGGATTAACCAACACCACTTCCTAGCGCAACCTCAATTTATATAGCACCTGCGCCATTTAGCACCACAAGAGCCGGAGTACGTCTTATTTGCTCAAATTTGACCGCGCACCAGCAGGGACGACATCTAGGGTGCTCGTCCCTTCTCCCACTTTCAAAGACATCACACAAGGACTTCGTGGGCTACAGATTTAATATGTCCGTATTCGGCCTACACTCGAATGTATTTGATGGCTTTCGGGATTCGAATCGACCATCTCCAGTTCAAAGTCCAACGCGCTACCACTAGGCTACTTCGGGCCGTTTAGTTCTAAAACTGTGATAGTAGAAAAATTACATTAAAAAAAGAATTATAAAACTATTAATGGAGGTCTGCAACTCTGTATGTTTAATTTCTTCGAAACGGTTTGTAACAGAGGATTTAAATAGCTATGTTTTGCAACACTTGTTTTATGCTAAAGAGTAATTTGTCTTTATTATACTTTTATAACATTTCGAAAACATTTAAAGCTAAATTGTAATATGTATATACTGGTACTATTGTAACTTTTTGAAAACATTTAAAACTTGAATTAATAAACGCTCTCTTTATAGCTGATAATGGAGGACTGCAGCTATGCATGTTTAATTTCTTCGAAATGATGTATAAAAGATAAGTTAGATAATTATATTTTGCAACGCTTCTTTTATGCTAAAGCGTACTATGTATTATTTATACTATTGTGAATTTTCTATAATATTTAAACATAAATTGTAATACGCCTTTTTTAACTGTTGTAAATTTGTCAACACATTTAAAACTTTAATACATAAATACGTAATTTGTTACGCTTAACTTTAAAAAATTCTCAGTGATCAGTTTTAAAAAATATATTTTCTTTTATGTATGTACAAAAATTGTAGGAAAATACTAATATGATAGGGCTTAAATTACTATTGGTCCTGGAGTATATCAGAAAGTTCTAGGTTCATTTTCTTGAACAAGGAATAAATATGAATGATTGAGCAAAAGAAAGCCTTATTACGGCATTTGAAGCTATTCAATAATTCCGACCAGTGATAAGTGGCCCTCAGAGTATCGTTCCGGGCCATTAGGTACGTGTCACTCGATCAAAGCTTAATATAAACGTTCAATAGTATTTGTTCGTCAATTAATCAAAAGTAATGGGGCTACAAACAGTCAGGTTATCAGAAGATTCCGGGATTTATTCCCAGGTAAAACTGTTGTTAACTTTTTCATTTGCTGTAGATTTACTCTTAGGTAATAAGGTCTATAATCATTGAGGTTAACAGAAGATTCCGGGATTTATTACCAGGCAACGCAGTTGTTAACTATATATATATATATATATATATATATATATATATATATATATATATATATGTGTGTGTGTGTGTGTGTGTGTGTGTGTAATGCCTAAATTATGGGGAACAACCGTGGGAACCTTAAACGGGGGGTTTTGCTTAAAAAAAAAAAACGAATTAACAATTTAAAACTGTGAAATCACGAAATATCGGGAAAAAAAAAGAGAAAAAGGGGGTTAGATAGCAAAAGTGATCAATAGAGGCCGCCATCTGGCGGTCCAGTTTAAAAAGAAAATATTCAGGCAAGGGATTTTAAAGTTAGATTCAGTTACGTAAGAGTAAGTTCTGTAAGTTTCCAAATGCTATGTCAGGAAATAAGATCAGCGGGATTTTAACAAAGAACGACACAAACGCTTGGAGAATATCACTGGGTGCGGAGGCTTGTAGTACTCTCTAAAATATGTTAGGGATGGAGTGGTTGCAATTAATAAGCCGTATAAATCGTTAAAAATAATTATAAGGAGCTCTAGAACATTGGCGTACTAATTTTGAATAAAAAGAAGAAAACTATCTTGGATTATCTTCATTGTGTGCCACAACTGCCTAAATCTTTCAGTATCAGGACATGGATGTGTTAAGCCTGTCATATATATATATATATATATATATATATATATATTGTAAGAATCCGTTACGACCTTTCCGAATAAATCACCCAGACAGCCGGACCTCCCACAGCAGGTGACCTGAGAGTAGTTCTATAGATCAGCGTCAAGGTGTCTGTAAGCAGAGAATAGTGTTGCTCCTAGCCGCCGCGTCTGGGAAAACGTAAACTAATGAATATTTCGACGTGAACTAATGATTTTCAGATCAGCTGATTTATAAGAGCCGACCACATGGCTTCGTCGTCAAGCGAATCATAGCCAACGAACATGACATCACAAATTGGGCCAGCCAGCCTAAAAATTTGCAGTCACGTGAACGGAAGCGCGATTGCCAACACGGGGAGAAGAAATCCAGTTTTTTTGAGCAGACTTGTCGAGACTCTCATCTAGAGAGCACCTTTCGTCTAAGTTGTCCTGGAGCGACCGACATCATCCTGAACTTTATTTTTCAGAGCAGCCCGCTCGAAGCTTCTCGTCAACTAATACTTCACCCTGAAGTATAACTATCTCAGAGAATCCTGCTCTACAGGCTTCTGTTAGCACGTTACTTCATCAAGAAGTTATTTTTATATTTCAGAGCAGCCCGCTCTATAAGATTCTCGTTAGCTATAACTTTCCTTACGAAATTACTCTATTTTCAGAGCTGTATGCTCTAGAGGCTGTGTACCGACCTTCTAGTTTAGTTGTGAATGTACTTGCCGACATCTTCTCATCGAAATTATTTCGCTATTCCGAAGGCCAGTTCCCTCTATGTCTAGAGGTAGATCAACACATTTGTAAATAGTGTAAAAAGTTTCCGACTTAAATTTAATAAAATTGTATTTTAATGTAGTAGACTGACGCTGAACATTTTTAGCTACCCGGAGTCTGAAGTTATCACTATCTCTCTCTCTCTCTCTCTCTCTCTCTCTCTCTCTCTCTCTCTATATATATATATATATATATATATATATATATATATATATATATATATATATATATATATATATACTTGGACCCGTATTCTTCGGATACATGCTATCCAACCCTGAAAGGAAAAGGTTAAGGGAAAACTAAGGTAAAATGTTATGTATGCACCACTTATGATAGATATCCTGACATGAGATTTTTTTCATTTCACTGGAAAATTTTAGAGGTGAACACCTGATATTCGGAGTTTAGAGGTTGAACTTTAATTTCCATTGTTCACACAGGGATTTTACTATGACTCGCGACCATTGTTGCAGGCCATTGTGAGGTATAAAATCAATGTTCATTAAATATAAGGAAAACTAGCATTACCGAAAAGAAATTCCCTGTAAAAACTCTGTATATCTTAGTCAATGCTTTGCTTAATTGGTTCGAGAAGTCAGAATGTGCTTTGTCTAAAGAATATAGGGGAATGGAAGAAATGAAATTTACAACAGAAAATTTCAACACATCATGTGGAGGGTTTAGTAAGCAGAATAGTAATTTTATATCTGGATGCGTGGGTTCAAATCTCTCTTTTCACAAATGCTTGTAAAATACATGATAAACGCAGTTATACAGCTAAAAAAACTACAAAATTTAGACTATCCCTCCCCAACATCCTTGATAATCTGCGAACCGCCGTAGACGTCACTACTCTTTAAAGGTCCGGGAAGAAGCGAGCACAATGCTTAACCATTGTGAGAAGAGTTAAAAATTTTCCACATTCCCTGTGATCCACAACTTCAGCTGGACCTTCCACGATTATTGGTTTTCTTGGTGTCTCTATGGACCGCACTCAGGATCAGGAGTAGTTTGTCTCTGCCTAGTCATATTAAACATGGCTTATTCATTATACTTGGTATAGGCCATGCAGGTAGAGGCAGAACGGGCTCCTACATTTCAAAGGTAAATAAAAAACGAAAGAAACAGTTTACAGAAAAACCCTTTACATTTTAGAAAAATACTAACAACATAGTTTTTTTCACTACTAGATTTTGAAAATGACATCACACAGATTATGCCCGTTATTTGCGATGCGTTGCCGAATTCGTTATTTAAAGATTTCCAGCACCCTGTTTCTGATTTCTGGGGGAATGGTGGCAACTTACACACGAATAGCGGACTTACCGACACTTTGTACATTTTCAGATGTTCGACTGTTCCGAGGAAGATCACTAGGTTCCCTTGGTAATGCAGACCCAATTACTCTCACTTTAGAAACCCATCGCAGAATTGTTTTCCAATCAGGAACGGTCCCAGTTGCATACATGCGTCCTAAATTGCCTCTGTGTAGCGGTTACAGAATGATTGTTTTAAAAGAATTCCTCGATAAAGAAACATTGATATTCACCGGACCAACTCATGGTATCTACTGACAACTAAAAAAGCTGCCTGAACTGTTGCCGTCTCCTTCGCTACTCTACCACCTCCACTCTCTTACCAGTGACCTTTATAAATATGGGAGTATATTCTGCCCCGAACTGTGAATAAACGAAAGGGATTAGTAACAACAACACACAAACGTGGCTGTTAAGGCTACTCTGCATTAACCCTATTAGATTCGCTCACCTCAATGTTAACGTATGGAGAGAATTTGTCTACTATTTGCTGATACATAAATAACGATAATGAAATAAAATGGTCTTTTCAGATAGCCCGAACTTTTCTGCATCTTGCAATAGGATTCATTTTAAAAATTCCGTCACCCAAGGAATTGAGGAGTGTTTAAAACACACTAGACGAGATATGGTCCCCGAATCATTTAAATTATACTTTGCCTTTTTTTAAAAATCGAAAAATGCTCCAAGGTGTACAATTTCTTCCTCTATTACGGAGTACAGTTAAAAAAAAATTTTCCAGTCCAAGTCGGTAATCCTTGGACACATTTTCTCCATAGGATAATTATGAGGTGAGCGAATTCATAGGGTTAGTACACAGCAGCCTTAATCGTATAATGGAATATAATGAACATTCTTTAGATATTTCCAAACATCATTTTGGAATTTTTTTTAAAGCAATAATGTAAAGGACTTTATTTATGTGAAATAATGTACACAGTCTGTGCCTTTTTATGCATTAAGTTTCGATGTACACTTTAGCGGTTGATTGCAAAAATACAGCGTTAACACCCAATCTGTTACACTCCCCTTAATTTCTAAACAGTGACAGCTTAGGCCATAAAGTTGGTGTCTAGGTATAGTAAAAAGGCTATGTGCTACTTGATGAGACAACTTACAACGCCATCTATAAGTAAATTTTGGAATGAGTGTTTTTATCTCCAAAACGGTACGTGATACGGGAAAAGAGTCAATTACAGAGTTGTTCAGCATCATCAGTTTAGTAAGGAAAGACACCTTGCGAACATTAATACTCAAAACAGAATGTAATAAATGAACATTTGTTTGGTCATGATTTTCAACACTATGAAGTCTCGAAACGTCGTGTGGCAGCGAGAAATCCAGTCCAGAGTGTAAATGTGAATAGTGGCTAGTGGAGAACATTTTCAGCAACATAAATAAATGATCCTGAAGATAGGGAAGTGTCTCAGTTTCTTTCTTCCACTCTTTATGACATGACAATTTTCGAAATCGTGACCAAAGAAATGTACATTTCCTACAAATGTGTTTTATGTATTAACTAGTTGGTACCCGTCAAAACATGACGGCTAGATAGTAAATAAGTGTACTAATAGACAAACTATGCTCAACACATCATTGTCAAATGTTTAAATTCCTAATAATGCGCAGAAACAAATTAGCGTGTTTAAGTGGTCTCGTGACTTGTGAGTATCTAAAGAAAGATTTAAAAATGACACTGAGCATGCGCAGAGAGCAATTTTATTAAATTGTAAATAATCGCTCATTAAACAGCGCGAAATAAATAATTTCCATTAGGTTTAATCATATATTTCACAAACATAATTATAATAAAAATAAAAATGGCAGAGACAGATTTAGACAGACTCCTCGGAATAAACGTGTTTATCATTAAAACATGTCACTGAGCATACACAAAAACACTGAGTTTCTAGATACAGATTTAATCATGTCACTGAGCATGCGCAAAATTCAATTTTTTAATTGTAAATTATCGCTAATTAATAGAAATTGCAGTTACAAAAACCTAATTTGACAAATCTACAGATTACAATCATTCGTTTAAAAGCAAAATGAAGTAAATTGATGCAGTTGTTCTCTTTCACAGACTGCCCAAAAAGTCGGCTTAGCAACTTAAATATATAGATGTGCGCAAGGTGTCTCTTCTTACTAAATCGATAATGCTGAACAACTTTGTAATTGACTTTTTCCTCGTATCCCGTACCATTTTTGAGATAACAATGCTCATTCCAAAATTTGCCGATAGATGGCGTTGTAAGTTGTCATAAAGTAGCATAGCCTTTTTACTATACCCAGACACCAACTTTATGGCCTAAGCTGTCACCGTTTAGAAGTTAAGGGGGCTGTAACGGATATATGCGGAACCCTGTATATGCTATATGCACCTATCCATATACATATTAACTTTTTTTAAAAATACGCTGCTAATTTCTTTCCTCTTGAAATTTTACATTAACGAAAATCACTGAATAATATTTTGCTAAATCGAAATATTTCTTTTTAAAATTAATATCTCCATCTTTCATTGCATTCATTAAATGACTAGAAAAAAGCGAAAGAGAAAAAAAAAATGAATAATTTTTTATCTAACATAAAATCTCTCATTTTGAATTTCTGAATCGTTTATTCCGCTATCCACTTAAACCTAAAGAGGAAATTTCAATTTACGTACTTAGGATTTTCTTTGTCAAATACGCGAAAAAAGAAAGTAAAAAGCATTGTAATGGAAATTGAGACATTGCTATAGTAATAAAAAAATAACATATGTAAGTACGTTTTTTGCACTCTCATAACAATCGTGTCTTTACAAGTCAGTGCTGCTGGTGTAAATTTTCAATCTATATTAATTTATGAGAAAAAAATACTTTTTAACCACTCAAACGTTAAATGTAACAGATGTCTTTTTACATCAGGAAGAAAGAAATATATTTGTACATGCTCTTTTCATTATTTACGGTTAAGGAACATTTTAATATTTCTAATGCGATTTTAATTTAAAATAGATGCTTATATATATATATATATATATATATATATATATATATATATATATATATATATATATATATGTGTGTGTGTGTGTGTGTGTAACGGCGCTTGATTTGCGCCGTTTACAAAATTCAGTGCGTGGCACCGAAATCATGTAAACTTCTTGAAATCCTAAGTAATGCAGTCTAATTACAGGAAGCACACGTTATAATTCCAATTAAGTAAGATTTATTGATTCATCTGTTATGACCACTGATGCAAGTTGCGCATATCTAGCTCTCTCCATTTTTAAGAAACCGCCGCGGCGCCGAGGTGAACGCCCGCAAGCAACGAGCTTCCAATTTAATCTGCGTAATTCTATGTTCTCATCAGCGCGTCCCCCTTTACCACGCATGCCTAAAGCACCGCATGGAGTTTCTAGAATCATCTTTTTTTTACGTAAGCATTAATTTTCGCTCTAAACCCTGTACGTCCAAAATAGATTCCCCCGAACTTCAATTTAGTTTCGTGAATCGAGGTCATCCATTCTAGACGGGGAAAATCCCTTTTTTCCAACGCGTTTTGCCAATGATTTTAATGTTAAATTGGATTATTCCGAGAGCCCCTGTAAATTGCTTAAGTACTATTATTTTCTAAATAATTCTTAACTAACACACACACACACACAAATATATATATATATATAAGATAAATAGTATCAAACAACTAAATCAATTTTTTATATTCTATACTTTAAATTTTATTATAGCAAAAATATTTTAATCTCTTACGTAAAAAATAGGTTAAAATATATTATTCTAAAGAAAGTAGACTATAAAAACCTTTAACGTAAATTTAGTATTAATTTTGTACATGTTTAATTATTTTAAATTTCATTTATATAGTGATGTCGCCCTGATAGGACAATTCTGTTGTTTGTTAATACGGAGCACTTTTCCGAAAATAACCCAGGAGAATCGTTGATTTGCTTTCAGTGGGAGCACCGTTTTGGTAAAGCAACACTATCTCCTGGTGACTCCTAAATTTTGAACCAGCACCCGTAGGGACAACATCTGGGGAAGGGCCTCTTAACTTCTCTAACTCTCCCTGACTTCATATGATTCTCCGGTCTACAGATATTACGATCCCATATCCGGCCTAGACAAGAACATATGTAATGGCGTTCGTCGGGTTTCGAACAGTTCACCCTCAGTATCTATTCCTAACGCGCTACCGCTAGGTTAGATCGAGTACGTTTTACTTTGTTGTAACAAAAAAAAATGTCTTTATTTCTAACGAAAAAAATTTCTTAAATCTTAGGATAATTATTAATTATCATTTATAATTATCCTGAAGAAGAAAATATCATCATCTTGGATGCATCGCTGTCAGCTGTGATCTCAATATTAATCGACTTTCGGGGGAAGTCTAAGATCGTGATTCCACCATCGTAGGACGATTATAAATTTATGTGTTGTTGTTGTTGTTTCTCATCCCCATGATCAGCAGAGCTAGATCAGGTCCATAAGCTCGTTCACTCAGAGAAAGTCCAGCACCAAAAGAGGATCTTGAGCCAGGTCCTTCTTGGTGAGCCCCAGACAGGATAAAATGTGGTCAGGGGAGGCTTGAGCAGTAGAACACTTAGTGCAGATTTCGAAATGCTTACTACCACCAGTAAAACTCATTGATGACAGATTACCACTGAGGAAGCGAGTAAGTGTGCTTTGATCTCGTCTACTACTGCCCCGAACCAAAGAGCCGCCTGGGCTCCTACTCTGGTACCATGTGTGTACCAGTGGTACCGTCCAAATGGCCTTGTTATTTGCCTTACATTTAGAAAAAAGCTCCGAATTAGTAACAGGAGCGACAGTCGTTATGGCCTCTTCAGCACCTGCTTTGGCCAAACTGTCCGCAATCTCATTTCTAGCAACATCGACATGGGACGGAATCCACTGAAAGTAGATCCGATGGGAAAGGGAGAGTTGTTTTAGTTTCCTTAGGATGTCTGCACTAGCACTGTCCCTGACACTATGCCAGTCGGCCAGGTGCTGAATGGCACTTCTACTATCCGAAAAGATCCAGATATCATTAAACCGTGAAAGCGACATGATGGAGTCCAGACCTTCAAGAATTGCAATGAACTCTCTTCGGAATACCGAGCAGAAGTCCGGTTTTTTCTCTTGATCTTTAACTCCTGATCCCGAAATTTAATGTAAATGCCACTGCCCGATCTGTTATCATCAAGTTTACTGCCGTCCGTATACAACTGAACAGCGTCCATGGGGACATTATTAATTATTTCAAGAGCTAACTGTTTCAGGTAGCACGGCAATTCCATTTGTTTGCTAACCCGGACAAGAAGGTTAACATGAAAGTGAACCCCATCGAGACCCTCAGAAGGGTCGATAAGCGGTGATAAGTTGTGATGCTGTATAGAGCTGGCGAAAAGGTTGCCAGAGACAATCTGTCCAAAGGGACTATCACGTTTGAGCCTCTGGTTACTGCTCCATGATCCCAGGAATTTCGAAGTACGGTTCTGAAAGCCTAGACTGGAGAGCTTACTGTAATACTTCACCATACAAGCATTTCTCCTAAGTCTCAAAGGCTGTAGATTAGCTTCACAAAGTACAATATCATTTGGGCAGGAACTGCGAAGGCCCGTGATGATCCTTGCTGCACTGAGTTGTACACGCTCAAGACTCTGCAGGTTTGAGTCTGAAGCACTACAAAAGATGGGAAAGCCGTATTCCAAAATGGGTCGAATAAGAGAAACATATGTGTTTCTAAGGGTACTAGCATCTGCACCCCAATCACGACCCGAGATGTATTTAAGGATATTAATGCGTTTCCTTGCTCCCAGAGTAAGATAATCCAGATGACCATTACCCAGAATATCAGGATCCAAAATGAATCCCAAATATTTTGGGTGTTTCTCCACTTCTAGGGGCTGACCATGCAACAGGATTCTAGGTCGAAAATTATATAATTTTCTATTAGTTGTAAAGAAACCCACGGTAGACTTTGAGGGGTTAAAACATAATTTATGGTCTACAGCAAAGCCCCACATGTCAGCCAGAGCCAGATTCACAGTCTCCTCAATCTTTCCAATATCAGAGCCGGAACTCCAGAGAACAATGTCATCTGCAAATAGTCCAACTTCACAGTTCCCAGGAATGACTTTTTCAATTCTTGCAATAAAGAGTGTGAACAAGATAGGGCTCACAACCGAGATAAATTTATGCACTTTTAGTTAATGGCGAAAACATTTTAGAGGGTGAAAGTACATAGCAAAAATCGTCAAGATCATGAACTATACAAGTTAGTCGAACCAGCATTTTCCCCTTTTTTAATAAAAACATTTTTAATAGAGGTTGCAGAACCAGACTAAATATTTAGTGGCACTCGATAGCACATTTTTTGACAGTACGATGTGATTGACTTCGAAGACGGTTGAGGAGGATCTAGAAGTTAATATAACGGATACGATTAACCTTTTACTTACGGGGTGGGATAGCATGTATCCTAAGAATACGGGCCCAAGAATGAATATATATATCTAAAGTAATAATATTGATTAATATTTTTACTCTTAAGTTATAACAATAATAATACAATATTAATTTTGTTGTATATGTCCTTTAACACAGTCTGTATCTGTGTTTCCATTAACTCCATGGTTGCAAGGTTTGTGACGTCAGTCTCTTTGCGGTTTAATACTCTTATCTTCAACATTGTCTAGCACCAGGCTTGGTATTATTTGCTTTATCAACTTTTTATTCATTTCTTCTGTTTCTTATGGATTGTTCGGTGTCTAAGTATGTTTATTGGTTAGATAATACTTATCAGAACACTCCATTGGTTTTTAGATAGCTGATGAAGAGATGCTGTCAAAAACTATTTAAATTCTTAACTTTTCATGTTTTTTGTTTCACGCTGCATAGTGTAATATGTTTTATGCTGAATTTTCGCTTTCAACACTTTCTTTTATATATATATACATACATATATATATATATATATATATATATATATATAACGAATAATTATTTTGGTTCAGAAACTGTTTTATTCATTTATTATTCTATTTATTTAAAATTCAGTTCTTGAATCTCTGCAAACAAAAACATAAATCCTGACTTGAAATATTATATCGCATGTAAGTCAAAAGTCTCTGAGTTAATGTAGAAGCAAAAGTTTTATTTCGTGTTTTTTTAATGTTTCTTCGGGATGTGATTACATCAGCTACGCATTCCACCGTTGAGAAGAGACGTAAAAAAAGTAAAGTTGTCTTGGATATTTTTAAGACTTGCTCTAATACGTGAAGATGGAATGACTCCACAATATGTAAGTTAGAAAAAACTGCTGCGCGTCCTTCCGTGACCGAGCAATTAAGCTCAGTATTAGCAGAAGTATTTCATGCATGCTTAGGCATTTCATGAAACCAGCTGTTTTGAAAGATAACGTGCGAAAATAGATTTAAATGTATTTCAATCATGGATCTTGGAGAAAAACCTGCAAACGAAGCTCCAAATTCATAGGAAGTTCAATTGCAGCTCTGAAGTAGCGTTCTCTACAAATTAATTCAGACATTTGTTTCTTATTTCAGTGTCAAAGATGGTATGAATTTTGGTTTCACTTGATACTTTATCCTCACATTTTCCCGAAAACTTCATGAAAGTTGACGGGAAGTTATTGAAGCTACGAAGTATAGTGCTCTAAAAATTAATACAGGCCTTTACTGCAATGTCTAACTTGGATTGAATTATTTTTTTTTCACTAGTTACTTCATCCATATATTATATTCCCTAAAAATAGTATGAAAACTGCATGTAATTTGACGGGAAGTTATTGCAGCTAGGAAGTTGAGTACTCTACAAATTGAATACAGACATTTTATTTTTTATTGCATTATCGAAGATGGTAGGAATTATTCTTTCGCTTTATACTTCATCCTTACAAATTCTCTAAAAATATGATTGTTATGAAAACATCGATTTAAAACTAGTTCCGAAACATCGACTTAAAACAAGCCGGAACTGGTTTACACCCAACTTTTCTCCTGCTCGTACGATTCAAAGCGGTGGCGCTTCAATGAATGCGTCCGCACTGACATTCCCCGACTACAAAGTTTGGATAAAAAGATGGCAACAGAAAAAGGAACGGTGAACTTTTGAATTTTCCGGCTTTAGATCTGTATGTGGAGTCAGTCTTCGTGAATTTTTCGGCGAGAATTCGGCAATTAATTTTGGGAAATGGTATTGCTTTTCAAAATCTTAAACTAAAACCCACCTTTTAAATAAATCTGTTGCACAAAGAAACAAGTGATGCTCATTCCCTTTCAAAACTGAATGTTCTTACACCGCAGTGAATTTGAGGAAAACTTTGATCACCTGAGTAGTTCCAAGAACGAAATGACAGTCATAAAGTATAAGTGCACTATTTTAAACATCCAACTTAAAACTTTTAATGTGGAAATTTTATTTTGTAGGTAAGAGACGATTGAATAAGGAAAATTGCTATTCTTCTTACCTATTTAAAATGGAGCTCTTAAAACTTAAATCTCTGAAATTAACGTATTTATTCACGGGACAAAATGAAATCCTCATAAGGGAAGATATCACCTTTAAATCTTCCAAAAAATTGAATTTTTGTTCTGCATTTTTAGAATATTTCAACCAACACACACACACACACACACAAATATATATATATATATATATATATATATATATATATATATATATATATATATATATATATATATATATATATATATATATATATATATATATATATATATATATATACATACACAGTGCTAGATATCTAGAAATTGAGGTGCCGGAACGGTAACCTTCCGGGATATGTGTGTGTGTGTGTGGGGGGGGGGTATTCCAAATTATTGATAAAGAGAGGTACCTAAAGGGAGGTACCGGAACGGCGTTCCAGCGAATTTTGCCTCAAATCTAGCCCTGTATATATATATATATATATATATATATATATATATATATATATACACCTGGTTGCACTAAACTCGGGATTAAATGTCATCGGGATTGTTACCAGTCATCTCAGCGTCTCCGAAATTATGGTTTCGACACTGTTCTCAGTCATTTTGGACAGTATATATTTCCCCCCCCCCTTCTCCCCCCCATGCCAATGGGGGCTGGATTTGCCCTTAAACGACCTCGGGAGTGTCACTATTCATCTCAGCGACCCCGAAAACTATGGATTTGACAAAAATATTAGTCTTTTCCGATTTTTTTTACATTTCCCACCCTTTACACCCGCACCCCTTGTGGTGCTGTGCGAGTGTTACCCCACAGAATTCATTCATAAAAGTCATATGTGTACCGATTTTGGTTCTAATTGCTCTAGCTATTCCAGAGTTATGCTGGAACATATAAACAAACACACAGACACACACACACACACACACACATATACACTGATGGCCACCCAAATTGCAACACCAAGAAAGACAAGAGATATCACAACAAAATTTATTTTGTAGATAACATGTTGACCAAGTATCAAATGATTAAATTTATAGACTTCTGTGAAGTGTGGTTCCTGTCAAAATCAGTAGCCAGAGTAGCCGCCATTGTTGGAAATCACCGCTGCCACACGCCTCGGCATTGATTCAAAGAGACTTTGGATGTGTTCTTCGGGTACAGAACACCAAGCAGCTTCCACACGTTGCCAAAGTCGATACGCTGTGGCAGCTGGGGATGGAATCTGGGTCAGTCGTAGAGCAACCATGGACCACATGATTTCTATCGGCGAAAGATCCGGAAAGCAAGGCGGCCAGGGAAGCAATTCAATCTGGAGATTGACAAAGAACCGTTGGACAATGCGTGCCACGTGTGGCCTCGCATTATCCTGTTGAAATATGGCTGTGGGCAAGCCCTGAAGGTAAGGAAGGACTACTGGCTCCAACACCTCGGAGATGTAGCGCTGGCTGTTTAAAGTACCGGCAATGCGTACTAGAGGTAGAGAGTGATGTCCAATACCGCCCCATACCATAATACTCGGTACAGGACCAGTGTGGCGGTGCATAACGCAGCTGTTAAGCATCCTCTCTTCACGGTGTCTCCAGACTCGAATGCGACCATCGTGGTGTTGCAGACAGAAGCGTGACTCGTCAGTAAAGACAATTTCATTCCAGTCTGCCGTCCACATCCTTCTGTCATCGCACCATTGGCGGCGGAGACGTCGTGCGGACAGACCAATCTGCTGTAAACGACGTCGAATGGTACGCGCAGACACTGGATGATGCGTTACAGACTGCATGTGCTGTGCTATGGTTCGTGATGTGACTGAGCGATCCGTCACTGCCATGAGCACAATTTGCCTGTCATCACGTGAATTGGTGCGCTGAGGTTGATGCGATCGAACACGCCGGTCCGTCGTACCCTCCTGCATCCAACGATCACATATCCGCATTACAGTTGTTTGGTTTCGTCCAACACGACTATCGATTTCCCTGAAAGATAATCCACAATCTCGGTAGGCCACTATCCTTCCTCTGTCGAACTCGGATACTTGATCAAAAGATGATCGCTGTTTTCGACGAGGCATAATTGGTCGTTTTCTTGAAAAAAACCACAAGAAAAACACAATTGCCGAACTTGAAATCGTCGAAATCTCCAAGCCTTAAATAGCGTTTTGAAGTGGCGCCACAGGCGCGCATGATGTGCGTCTGCGCTGAAATTCTAATCATTTGCATATCTCACCTCCGCTAATGCATGTTGTAAATTTCATGTTATTTGCATGTTTCCTTCAGGGTGTTGCATTTACAGTGGCCAGCAGTATATATATATATATATATATATATATATATATATATATATATATGTATACTAGCTGAAAACCCGCACTTCGCTACGAAGTACATTCATTCAAATTAAATACAACGGTCATTGTATGCAGCATTAGCAAGGAAAAAAAATTGTTTATTTAGTTGTTATGCACGAGACGATAAATTTATTTAAAGTACCAGAAAAAGAAATCACGTGATCAGCATTTAATAAATTAAATTCTAAAAATTGATCTTTAAAAATTCACCAAAAATCAAAAAATGAAGGTAAAGATTCGAAAAATATTTCATTTTGAAGGAATATTTATGATCTTTCTTGTGATATAAATTTTATAACTCTCAAATTATTACTTTAAATGCAAACTTAAAAAAAGTTACAAAAACAGTTTAAAAATTTAATTTTAAGAAATCTAAGAAGAATTTTTCAAAAATCTTTCTTATATATATATATATATATATATATATATATATATATATATATATATTCATTCATACGGAAAGTTTAGTCATTTAATGAATGTGATAGAGTTTTAAATACTTTTGTTTCAAAACAGTAGCTGAAGAAAATATTTTGTGGTGTACATATCCAATATAAAGGGCTAAATCCTACTGGTATACACAAAATTAATTTTTTGCCGTCGAACACCAGTGAGTAACATGCGCAAAAATGTTTTACGTTATCAAAAGAACTGAGGCATTAAACTAAATTTTCCTTACTGCATCTCGGTGATGGCACGTGACTGTAGGAGGTGCCTTTATATAAATTTTAGCACCTCGTTAACCGTAACATCGAATTTTTTAAGAACGTACCGCGTGAAAACGAACTTAGAGATTTCGCACGTGAGTTTGTCATAGGTGTCTTATCAAGGAAGTTCCTGTACGTGACACTGTTGGTAAACTGTACGCATTGAAATCGGCGGTACGTGATGTCAATGAAAGATGCAGAATCGACAGTTTTATCACAGTAAAGGAAAAAAAGAAAATAAATTGCTTTGTAACCAGGTATATTTAATATATGTGACTAAAGACCCCTTCAGTGAAAAGGTTCAGTGTCATGACTGAAAAGGAAACAAAAAAAAAGAAAATCAGTCTTTTGTAAAAAAGCATATTTAATATTCAGGGTTTCCAACAACATCCGATACACACCCTAAACTTCTAAACGATGAGAGCTTAGGCCATAATATTGGTGTCTAGGTATAGTATAAAGGCTATACGCCACTCGATGAGACAAATTACAACGCCATCTATCGGCAAATTTTGGAATTAGCGTTTTTATCTCAAAATCTGTACGAGATACGGGAAAAAAGTCAATTACAGAGTTGTTCCGCATCCTCGATATAATAAAAAAATACACCTTGCGCACATTAATACTCAAAACAGAATGTAAAAAAAAAGGAACATTTGTTTGGTCGTGATTTTCAACGCTATGGAGTCGTGAATCGCGAGCGTAGCTCGAAAAGACCACCTCATGGACTGAATACCAGCCTATGTTGTGGCGCAGGGGAAACGCAAGCAATTCGCAATGATGAGAGCCATGGCTCTGTCCCCACCAGCTGAGAGTTTTGCTGAATGTCTCTACAAACTATAAAAACTTTCTGGACTATTAAATGAAAACTTTAAACAACCATGTCTGGTATAAAAATCACACGGATTTCATGAATTATGCAAATGAGGATGGAACGTCACACCTGTTCACCAGAGACTAGTGTAGTATAAAAAGGATATTTTTGTTGGGTTGTACGTTAAAGCTGAGGGTTATGGCAAAATTCGCCATTACAGAGTATTGCGAGATGTTGTTAATTTACGGTGAATGTGGGCGTAAGGCAAAAGCAGCTGCGAGGCTGTATCGTGAACGCCTTCATGCAGGCTCTCATCCTACACGGCAGACCATCGTAAAAGATGTAAAGCGTTTAAGGCAGACGGGCTGCGTGACCAGCCCACCTCGAGTTCGTAGACCTAGTAATATAGGACGCAAAGTGCAACCGGAAGATGTGCTAGCATACGCTCTCGTCCATCCACAGAGCAGCACAAAAATGATCAGCGACAATTGTAGCCTCTCAAAAAGCCGCGTTTGAAAATTCCTCATTGATTTAGGTGCTCATCCATACCGATCCACACCCGTGCAGGGATAGCTGCCAAGAGATACTGAGAGACGTTACACGTGGTGCAACTGTGATGAATAACTTAGAATATGATATACTTAGAATAACTTAGAAGTCCACCCAACATTCATGGCAGACATAATGTAGACAGATGAGGCATATTTTTTGAGTAACGGATTGTGGCATAGATAGAACGTTCATACCTGGTCGATGGAAAATCCGAAATATGCTGTCGAAGTTCGACATCAAGTACGTTGGTCAGTAAATGTTTGTTGCGGAATTTTCCATGACAGTCTCATTGGACCAGTATTTTAACAGGGAATATTAACTGGACAACGGTACTTGGAGCTTCTACAAGATGTAATAACTGACTTTGTTAATAATCTACCATTGCACCAATTAAGAAATGTATGTTTCCCACATGACGGCGCCCTCCACATAAGACATCAAACGTTAAGCAGTACCTAATTTAGACATTCGAGAATAGGGTGGGTCGAAAAAAATAAATATTTTTTTCGGAACGCTTTAGTGCGGAAAAGCTGCCTATTGTAAAAAGAAGAAAAACGGCAAAAAAAATTAAAATCGGTTAACATCTTCCATTGACGCATCGAATTTGAAGTTTATGAAAAATTACAAAAATCACGATTTTTTTGCAATTTTTTTCTGTTTGTTAAAACTTTCAAAATAAACATGCTTCAGTTTTTTATGCTTGTTTTATGGGTTATATAACCTAAATAAATTATATTCTGATCAATAATCTTTTTTTCCGTTCGCGCAACGTCTTAGAAAAAAACAGAAATGTATCAAAATTTTGCAATTTTCACTGTTCTGCTATTCGTTCGTTTTGCTAGAACAAAACGCACCAGAACTCACTTGAAATAGGTTCAACTGGTTTAAACTCAATTGAAGTCAATTCACACCTACTGAGGAAACTTGGGGTCTTTTCTTTGACGGTCAAAAAGATGATAATTTGTTCGTTGAAAAATAGAATGCCAAGTAATTTCGCAGAAATGGGAAAGAAGAACACTATTATCTTATTCAGGAACCTGGATCAACTTATACTGAACATATATCTCCTTCCTCGAGTCTATCAAATGATATAACTCATAGCATTATTTCTCGTTTGTCTGAACTATCAACATCACTAGAAAAACTACAAATAGTAGGGTGCAATGGTAATGACCAATGGATGGAAGAACGGTGTCATCCACCGACTAGAAAATCATGTAGGACGCCCGCTATAGTGGTGCATATGCCTCCTGCATTTTAATGAGCTTCCTTTTCGACACATTTTTCAACATATTGAAGGTCAAACTGCAGGACCTAATTCTTTTAGTGGGCCGATCGGGCAGCAGCTCACTTGCTGTGAAAAACTACCTGTGGTTGATTATGAAGACATAGATTCTTCGGTTCCTGATATAGACTGGACTTTGTTGAGCAAAGACCAACAGTATTTGTTTGACATTGCATATGCATTCACCTTGGGACAATGTCCAGAAGACTTGACAAATAGGGACCCTGTCCTTTCTCCCATACCAGATGGCTAACTGCGGCCTACCGAGTCCTTAGGTTTTATATACGTTCATCAGATCCATCCGTAAACTTAAAAGAAATAGTTGGCTTCATCTTGAAATCATATATGGCTATGCCGTTTACCATAAAAAAGAACAAATATTTTACTGACGCTCAAAAACATGTCTTACAAGCAATCCAAACATGACGGTTTTTTTCCGACGAATTACTTCAAGTTGTCGATTCAGTAATTCAACGAAATGCATTCTTTGCGCACCCAGAGAATGTTCTGTTGGCAATGCTTGTTGAGGAAACATATTCTGAATATGTTGAAGAGAACATATTCGGGAACTTGGTTACAGTAGGATCTTAAAAGCAAGACAAACAGTCCCAAATAAGAAGACTGATAGAAATTTCGTACCACCAAAGATAAACTTTTAAGGTTCCGATTACATTGAAATTATTAATTAGAATTCTTGTGTGGTGTATCCTCCCCCAATGGTGCGGAACCTAAGTGAAGATGATATTAAATCATTCATCAATTCTGATACTATGCCAATGAGAGAAATACTAAAGTTTCCCGGTCACACCCAGGCTATGGTGAGGTGCGTCAAAATCGTGACAAAGACCTTGAATAAAGTATGTGGACATGAAGCTAGAGATGGCTATATCCGAGCAACACTGGAGTCCAGATTTGTTATGCATCATTTCTCCAAAAAATCAGACGTTAAATATGTATAGATATAAATTAGAAAAAGTAAAAAACAGAGTAAGCCAAATAATCCTACTCTATGGAAAATCTTTGTAAATAGATGAAAATATAATGTAAACACCACACCCAACAATTGGATGGTTGATTGGGTAGGTTGTGGGTGGAACTCGTAGTGCAACAATCTCCGCATGGTGAGTTCTGGGTCGTTTTGTTCTAGAAAATCGAGCGAAGAGTTCAACAGTGAAAATTGCGAAAAATTGCTAAATTTCTGTATTTTCAAAGACGTTGCGCGAACAGAAAAAATTAGATTTATGATCAGAATTTAATTTATTTAGGTCATTTAAACCGTAAAACAAGCATATAAATCTAAATCATGTTTATTTTCAAAGTTTTAACTAACAGAAAAAATTGCAAAAATATCTTGATTTTTGCAATTTTACATAAACTTCAAGTATGATGCGCGAATTGAAGATGTTAACTGATTTTAATTTTTTGTATGCCGTTTTTCTTCTTATTACAATAGGCAACTTTCCCGCACTATAGCGTTCCGAAAAAAAAATATTTTTTCGACCCACCCTATTCGAGAATCAAGTCATCGGGTATGGTGGTTTCGTAGAGTGGCCCCCGCGCTCACCCGACTGGACCCCATTGGTCATCTTATGGACACACACAAAAGGACAGGTATATGCGACAACTCCACCGGCATTGCAAGATTTTCGACATAAATTACCAGTGCTATCTGAAAATGAAAGAAAACTATATATTTAAGTTGCTAAGCCGATATTTTAGGCAGTCCGTGGGACAAAACAACGGCATCAGTTTCCTTCATTTTGGTGTTAAACGAAAGATTGTAGTCTGTAGATTTGTCAAATTTGCTTTTTGTAACAGCAAATTCTATTAATTAGCTATTATTTACAATTAAAAAAATACTTTCTGAGCATGCTCAGTGGCATGTTTAAATATGGCTTAGATACTCACTAAGCACGAGGCTGCATAAAAATTTTTATTTGTTTCAGCGCATGCTCAGTGATATGTTTAAGTCTAGCTTTAGATACTTACTAAGAACAAGGCCGCATAAACACTTTAATTTGTTTATTCCGAGGAATCTCTTTAGCTTTCTCTCTCTTCCATTTTTATTTTAAATTATGTTTGGGAGATATAGAATTAAACCTGACGGATTTCTTTCTATTTCGGGCTTATGTGTAATTATATTTCTTTTTTATTGGATTCAATAGTAATATTTTAAAGTGAATTTCTCTATTCTTGATATTAGGATTTTCAACATTTGGCAATGATGTATTGAGTATAATATGTGTATTATTACATTTATTTACTATCCAGCCTTCATGTTTTAAAGGGTACCAACTAGTCTACATATTTAAGTTGCTAAGCCGATTCTTTGGGCAGTCCGTCAAAGAGAACTATTTTATCAATTTACTTCATTATCAATTACTTCTTATCAATTTACTTCTTTATCAACTTTTAAACGAAAGATTTTAACCTACAGATGCGTCAAATTTGGTTTTTGTAACCGCAATTTCTATTAATTAACGGCAATTTACAATTAAAATATTACTTTCTGCGCATGCTCAGTGATATGTTTAAATGTGGCTTTAGATACTCACTAAGTACGAGGCCGCATAAACCATTTGTTTATTATCAGGAATCTATCTAGCTCTCTGACTGCCATTTTTAATTTTAATTATATTTGTGAGATATAGAATTAAGACCTGACGGAAATTGTTCATTCCGCGATGTTGAGTAACCCTATTTTTTTCTATTGGATTCAATGGTAATTTTTTTAAGTGCATTCTTTTCTTAATATTATGATTTTCAATATTTGGCAATGATGTGTTGAGTATAATTGGTATATTAGTGCATTTATTTACTATACAGCC
This sequence comes from Dolomedes plantarius, assembly GCA_907164885.2. Classification (NCBI taxonomy): domain Eukaryota; kingdom Metazoa; phylum Arthropoda; class Arachnida; order Araneae; family Dolomedidae; genus Dolomedes; species Dolomedes plantarius. The sequence goes on along the minus strand of OU015490.1, from coordinate 141,274,203 downwards.
GTCATGCTTTGACGGGTACCAACTAGTTATGTTTTAAAATTTGAATTATTAGGAGAAAATCTGGTATAGTGTGTAGTAAACGCACATCAAATTATTTTCGTGGATGAAATTATTTATAAAATGAATCCTGTTGCAAGGTTCAAAAAAGTTCAGGGTATTTGAAAATACCATTTGTAAGGTCTAAATAATCATTTATTAACAATAATCGATCATTGTATTTGCATAAATCCAAAGAAGCTACAAAAATATGTTAAATTGAGCATAAACCATTACTATAAAAACCGCGTAGCGGGGAGAGACTGGTTTGTTTGGAGCTGTTTATGCGAGTTGCCTTCAGTGGCTCATAGCTAGATCGCTTCTAACCCTAAGCGAGTTTTTGCCACTCTGGCATAAAGAGGTTGTTGTGTTAGTAATAGTGGATTACCGTGCAGCATCACTGGTCGGACTTTATATATATTGTGGGTACTTGATCTTCATTTCCTTGTATAGTGTTTATAACATTTGGTACCAGTCTTTACCAAGTATTGTTTTTACACTGCACGTTATATGTGTCAAGAGAATAATAAACTTTGTTATTTATTTAGTGCAAAAAGTGTCATTTCTACTTTATTAGAAGGTAACTTCAATTTACATATATCCTAGAAAGGTTAGAAGTCAGATATTTCTATATAATTTTATTGGATTATGAGCATTTATGGAACTGTAAATAGTAGACACATTTTCTCCATAGGTTAGCATTGAGGTGAGATAATCCCGTTGGGTTAGTAAACAGCTGCCTTAAAGAGTAATGTGATCAATACAACACTGAAATGGTATTGGTTTCCTTTTGATAAAACACAGAACAGATTAAACACATCTTAATTCTCTCTAACATCGGAATAAGCTTCGTTTGTTATGATGTCGGGTACCCAACAAATTGATGTTGGTCTGGTTTCAGCTGTTGTAATTATTCTACAGTAGAGATTGCTTGCATTCTTCAGTACTTAAATTACTTCCTTCAGCCTTCATTGAACCCTCAATAGCTTTCAGATCCACATCTTACGCACTTTTAGTAATCGTAGATAGAGAGGTACGCATTTACGCTGCTTTTATTTCGAGCTCAGGAATGTGGTTAATTACACTCTAAAAAAAGGGCAAGCCCTTAACAGGAGAGTCCGTTGAGTCGAAACAGAAGGAGTTTAACATTGTCGTGCTGAAAGAGTAAAAGTCAGTTCTGGTTTACAAAGCTGACCATTGTGGTATCAATTTTTCGTGACCAGTCGACTGACATACACGCCATTTTAAAATGGAAGCGTATTAACAAAGACAAGATTTAGCCGACATAGTCAACGGACATTCTTGAGCTGAGTGTAAAAATGTAGTTTAACTTTATGTGTGTTTAACCTTTGTCTTACGGGTTGGGATAGCATGTATCCCAAGAATACGGGCCCTAGAATGAATATGAATATATATATAATATATATATATATATATATATATATATATATATATATATATATATAATTGAAATTATGTTTTGTTTTCGTTTTTAATACTCCTATATTGAAGTTTCAGACCAAGTCCATATAGTCTTCGGGCTGATATGTGTGTCTCCGGTTTATATAGAACCACAAGGATAGGAGTCCGTCTTAGCTAGTTGCCGCCTCAATTTTCACCGATCAACCCCAGGGGCGACATCTGGGGGGATCGCACCCTCTACCACCCTCTCTGACTTCACGGAGGGACTTTCCAGCCAACGATTTGAAAGAGCCCATATCCGGCATAGACATGGAGGTATTTAATGGCGCATGTAGGGATTTGATCCGACCACCCTCAAAACTAAAAGCTAGCGCTCGAGCCCTCCAATTTTCTAATATGCAGGGTCACCGTTAAAGGTTGGACACATTTCGAAAGTTCATAATTCTAAATTAAACTGAGCAAACGCAAAAATATTCTTTTCAAACAACTTGGCAAGTGTCCAAGATTTCTAAATGTAACTGGTACGCAACCGAGACGCCGAACGTTGCGCAGAAGTGATGCGAGGTGGAAGAGCTCTTCGTTCGGCCTTCCGTCGGTGCAATGTCGACCGTTCTGGAGAAAACTCAGAACGGTATGTGTGTTGTGGTTAGCGGATTACAAATCTGTTAAAACAATTTTGCGAAATTACCGTCGTGTTTATCGAAAACAACCACCGCTTGAGCTTTCTCCTGAACGGTCGCCATTGCACTGAAGGAAAGCCGAACGAAGACCTCTTCCACCTCGCATCGCTTTTGCGCAACATTCAACGTCACGGTTACGTACCAGTTACATTTAGAAATCTTGGACACTTGCCAAGTTGTTTGAAAAGAATATTATTGCGTTTTCTCAATTTATTTTAGAATTTTGAGCTTTAGAAAAGTGTCCAATCTTTTTCGATAACCCTGCATAATAATGCATTTAAATTCAAACTGTATTTTTTCCTCTAAAGAAAGTTTCGTTATTTAAACGTAATGACTTGCCTTCTATGCATTTATCCTGAAATGTTTGACATAACCGGATATAAAACAGTTATTATAAATAAATAAACACTGAAGACTTACAAAACTAATGTTTTTTATTTATGCACCGAAAGCTGGCGTGCTATTTACAAGACCACCTCGAATCTCCCATGAACT
>OU015490.1:141124070-141266570 GCA_907164885.2 Dolomedes plantarius | reverse complement strand
AATTTTTTTATATTAGACATTAAAAAAGATTTAGGGAAACCCATCTCTAAAGCAAAATTTATAAATTGTTTAATTTTAAAATCCATATCTATATTATTAGTATTGAGACGTTTACATCTTGTTAAAAAATTAGTGATTACATTTCTTTTGATGTTTAGGTGTATGCATGTTGTCCATGACATAATACGAATTGGTTTAAAACTATATTCATCTCGTTTATCATACATTTTTGTAATTATTGAACCATTGCTAACTAAAATACTTAAATTTAAAAAGTTCAAAAAACCCTCCTTATTGCACGAAGTTTCAACTAAATTTAAATTACTAGTACTATGTAAGGAAACTTTATTACTCACTAATTTAAATTACTCACTACTTTAAATTACTCACTAATTTTTTAACAAGATGTAAACGTCTCAATACTAATAATATAGATATGGATTTTAAAATTAAACAATTTATAAATTTTGCTTTAGAGATGGGTTTCCCTAAATCTTTTTTAATGTCTAATATAAAAAAAATTTTAAATATCAGTAAAACCGTATATAAACACCGTTTTCTTTAACCGTAACGGTAAGTTAATTATTTGAGATTGGGATACAGTATAAAAGATATTTGTATAAGGAACATCCTTACATTGTAGCAATATACAGGTATGTGAGAAACACAGTAGGTTGGTTATAATTTTACATGAATATAATAGTTGAAATTTACACAAACAATGTGTTTAAATAGGTTTTTCGAGATTTGATGTTTAAAATGTTGTTTTGATTATTGATTTACTTTTTAATAATATTTGACGAAAGTCTAGGTCGCACTGAGGTTTCGGGCTTCCGGGAGTGTTGCCGCGGCACAAAACTAGTTTAACCGGAGTAGGGGGGTCACAACTCCCCCCAGCCATTCGAAACTTCAGTTTCAGGATTTGGATGTAGTTTCCCTGGATTAGCATTCCACTAGTTTTCTGATTTACACTTATTTTAATGTTAGAAATATATGAAATACTAATGTAGTGCAGCATAGCGCCTGATGGTATTTTAATTGAGTACAGTTATTTAATATATTATTTCTAACTTTTGTATATGTATTTATAAAATTTGTAATAGAAGTGAGCAGCATAGCGCTCGTCATTACAAAAAAGGCTTTTTATAAAGTTGGTATGTTAGGAAGTGGATCTGGGGAGGACTATGAGAATCCTGGGCGTTGCGGCGACACACGGAGTTTGGGAATTATGATGACTTAGTTCAACTTTTCTTGTTCTTCCAATTAAAAAACACACAAAATAAAATACAAAATTTTAAAAAATGTGATAAAAATTTTCTATCTCCGTGAGTAAATGGTGGTGTAGTTCGTAACATAAGGTTTAATGGTCGGGCTGTAGTGATACTTGTAGCGCATTTTAGATATGATTAGCAAAAGAGTTGTTACCTTAAGGTAATTAAACAGGCTGTAATGCTTGTCTACGTAGTTTATTGTGTTTTTATTATAGTATTTCCTTAAAAAACCCCTTTTAAAAATTATGGATAAGTACAACTATAAGCATTTAGCGACTGGCAAAATTGCAGCTACGGCAGCAATTGCTCGGACGGCTGCTAATAGGGTATGCAATCGTTCGTTAAACAGTTACCCTAAGCTTATTACAAGTTATTTTAAACCAACCAATTCAGCGGAGAGAGGATACAAAAAAATTGTAAGTGTTTGTCAGAGTAATGTATGTTCTCCAAATGAAGTATATAGTAATAATATATGTAACTTAGTGATAGGAACTTATAATAGTCATTATACTGGTATGGATTGTTTTAAATATAATAAGTGTAAAGATGGTAGATGTAAATCATGTCCTAATGCAAATGAAAAACAAATAGATAATTCTCGTAGTTTAAAAAAATTTTGCAAGGTTTACAATTGCATTTATCTAATAAAATGTAAAATATGTGGATTGGGATATATAGGTCAAACTAAAAATACCTTAAATAAACGGATAAATTTACATCGAAGTCAGGTTTATAATGCCAAACGTCAATCTCAGGTAGAAGTATCTTTAGAAATTAACCATTTTGTGGAACATGGTGTCGAAAACATGAAGTTAACCATAATTGATTTAATTATTAATGACAAGTTACGATTATGGTGGGAAAATTACCATATACAAAAGTTTAACACTGTTTACCCTTACGGTCTAAATACACTTTTATTCGGCCAAAATATAGGACCAAGCTATATTTCGAATGTGTCTTCGCCGGGAGTTAATCCATACAATAGCATGACAGTGAATAAAACGTTAAAAAGGAAACAACGTGGTGGTGGTGGTGGTACTCGTAAATATAAAGATCGTTTGAAAAAACTAAATACTTTATGCGTAAAGATTAAACAGTTATCCTATATTCCATTTAACTGGATAAAGAACTTTGTTTATGGTGTAAAGCGAAAATGGCTGGGTAATTTTTGGAAATTGTGTAATAGTTCTGATTTTTTAACCAGATTTGGAAAGGACTCGCTTACCCCTTATGCATTTATAGATAACATTAAATCACGTAGTTTTTATCTTGGTTTTAATTTGTCTGATCTTGTAACATACCAAAAATTGACTAAGGAATATTGTGTTGTGACATATAACAATAGTATTGTAGACAAGATAACTTTTTCCAAAATCCTTAATTCTTGCAGTAGTTTATTACCCATAAAAGATTTGTATATTAGCCCTTGTTTCAAATATTCACTACCTATAGGTAGAAAGATTTTTAATTATAACGAAATATCTAAAAATATATATAAACATATGCCAGAATCTTGTGATTGCAGCACGTCTTCCCCTTATTACAACGAAAATTATAGACATGTCATCACTGGTAACATCGAAATAGTAAAAGATGAGAAGTTGAAGTTCATAATGTATAAGGGTACAGGTTATCGTGTAGAAGGATCTTGATTCGGAGTAGTAAATACTTTTGACAGTGTTTTAGATGTTTTTGTGTATAGATTAGCAGTAAAATATAGCCACCCTACAACCACTTTTGCAGAATGGGTTTTTAACATTAAAAAGTTATTTCAATTATCTATTAATAAATATTTACAAAAATATAATCATCCCGATCCTAGTGTTTCTTTAAACAGTTTAAAAAACAGTATCGTCAAATTAAGGCATAGTTATGTTATAACTTATGTCGATAAAATGGCCAGCAACTATGCTTTATTATGTAAACGTTTTTACTGTAATAAATTAATTGCTATTTACAGAGATACTTCAGTTTATCAGAATATAGATATAAACACTGACGAAATTAAGAATAAAATAAACGCGTTATATCTACGTATCGGTTTCAAAATAGGCATTAATAAAATTAAATTTCCTTACATAGTACTAATCCTCAAGTTTCATAAGGTGCCTATAAAATTTAGAGCCGTAACAATAGGCTGTAACACTTATCTTACTATTGCAAATAACCGTCTATTACAATTACTCAAAAACGTTATGATAAAAATTAAAAAAGAAGGCACATATATAGTTAATAATAGTTATGAAGTGGTAAAAAGTATTAGTTACATGGAGGATATTGTGGGAATTTCTAGTTATGACTTTTCGGATTTATTTAACTCTATTAACTTAGATGACTTACATAATATCATTTTAAATCTATACGAACGATACGATTTACAAGAGTTTATTACATATAACCGATATAAATCTTTGTTACAGCTTGTTTTAAAAGAAACTTATTTACACAATGGAAGAGATATATATAAGCAGATACATGGGATCCCTATGGGAGGGGGATGCTCTTCAATTCTTGCTGATATCTATTTACATAATTACGAAACAGGAACAAGTTTATTAAATGAAGTTAAGTATTTTAGGTATGTTGATGACATTTTGGTATGCTTTGTAAATAACACAGGATTGGACTTTAGTTTTTACCCTAGTAATTTAAATTTAGTTGAAACTTCGTGCAATAAGGAGGGTTTTTTGAACTTTTTAGATTTAAGTATTTTAGTTAGCAATGGCTCAATAATTACAAAAATGTATGATAAACGAGATGAATATAGTTTTAAACCAATTCGTATTATGTCATGGACAACATGCATACACCTAAACATCAAAAGAAATGTAATCACTAATTTTTTAACAAGATGTAAACGTCTCAATTCTAATAATATAGATATGGATTTTAAAATTAAACAATTTATAAATTTTGCTTTAGAGATGGGTTTCCCTAAATCTTTTTTAATGTCTAATATAAAAAAAATTTTAAATATCAGTAAAACCGAATATAAACACCGTTTTCTTTAACCGTAACGGTAAGTTAATTATTTGAGATTGGGATACAGTATAAAAGATATTTGTATAAGGAACATCCTTACATTGTAGCAATATACAGGTATGTGAGAAACACAGTAGGTTGGTTATAATTTTACATGAATATAATAGTTGAAATTTACACAAACAATGTGTTTAAATAGGTTTTTCGAGATTTGATGTTTAAAATGTTGTTTTGATTATTGATTTAATTTTTAATAATATTTCACGAAAGTCTAGGTCGCACTGAGGTTTCGGGCTTCCGGGAGTGTTGCCGCGGCACAAAACTAGTTTAACCGGAGTAGGGGGGTCACAACTCCCCCCAGCCATTCGAAACTTCAGTTTCAGGCTTTGGATGTAGTTTCCCTGGATTAGCATTCCACTAGTTTTCTGATTTACACTTATTTTAATGTTAGAAATATATGAAATACTAATGTAGTGCAGCATAGCGCCTGATGGTATTTTAATTGAGTACAGTTATTTAATATATTATTTCTAACTTTTGTATATGTATGTATATATATATATATATATGTGTGTGTGTGTAAAAAAATTCGTGCAAAGTCCAAAAATTCATAATAAAAGAAGCAATGCTCGGAAAATTTTTCTGTTTGGGCCAATAAGATTAGAGGGACATTGGATTTTTTTCCATGAAAAAAAAAAGTTTCCAAAAGTAATCGAAAGAGGGCGCTCACACGTCATACTGAGCCGTTTTATGCAAATCGGGGAAACTCAAGCAAAAAATCAAACAGATCACAATAACACGAGACTGCGCATTTATTTTAAAGTAAAAGATGTTCAACATTACTACCAGCACAAGGTAATAGGCAAGTGAGGCGTGTCAATAAGCCCATTACAGCGGATTGTAGCATCGATGACAGCGACTGTCTGTCGAATGACATTTTTCAGTTCCACGAAAGTGGTTGGGGAGTTACGGTACACAGGAGACTTTAAGTATCCCCCCCAACTAAAAATTTTCCGGGGTCAAGTCTGGTGACCGTGAGGGCCACTGAACCTTACAACCGCGACTTATAGAACTCGGTCTTCAGTGAAAGATTCCGACAGGAACTTCTTGATATCACGTGAAATGTGGGACGTGGCACCATCCTGCATGAAGATGACAACAGGTAACACATGTCTTTCTTGCAATGCAGACTTAACGTGGTCACGCAAAAGCGCCCTCTTTCGGTTACTTTCGGAAACATTTTTTTTATATGGAAAAAAATCCATTGTCCCTCTGATCCTATTCGGACAAACAGAAAATTTTTCAGAGCATTATTTCTTTTATTACGAATTTTTGAACTTTGTACGAATTTATGAAGCATCTGGTATATATATATATATATATATATATATATATATATATATATATATATATATATATATATATATATATATATATATATATATATATATATATATATATATATATATATATATATATATATATATGTAAATTCTTGGGTCCGTATTCTTGGGATAAATGCTATCGTACCCCGTAAGGAAAAGGTTAAGTCGGACTCCTACCCTTCTAGTGCTGTATAAACCGGAGACGCAAACTCCAGTCCGAAGCCTATACCTGGTTAGGAACTTCCATGCATGGGAAATTAGATACAGCAACATCAAATATTTACATAATTAGTAGAGCTCTATGAATTCGACATTTACTCTAAATTTACTGTAAATTTCGATTATGTTATAGCATCTTTCAATATAAGCCCTGTTTACTAATGGATAGGCTGTTCAGATAGTTACTTCATAACGGATAAGCCGACGAAAATGTCAGAACTTGATGGTCAAGATTGTACAATATTACTTGAATTCGTCTTGGCATGGTTCTACCAATTACGAATAACTTTTTTAAAGAAATGATAACTCCGAACGATGAAAAGCAGACTTCAGTTTTTGGAGCCTTTTCTTCGCAAATCCATTAGTCTGATAGATTTCTTAAAGGGGGATCTCAAAATGACGCAAGCTTAATTGAGATTGATTCAAGGGTTGAGAAAATAAAAATATCAAAAACAATTCTGGTTTATTTATCCTAAGAATTTCTTGTATAATCTGAGGGCTGCCACGTAAATAACGTATTTCTGGAAATATTCTTCTCAAATGGAATGGATATAGTTTTATAGACTGATCGTAAACAGTTTGTTTTTAAATTTCACATTCCAATTCATCAGGATGACTTTTGGTATCCAAAAATATGCCCAATGACTCACTGTGGCATTTGTGGGAGTTTTTGCGTTGCTAGAAGGACTGTGCTTTTTAAACCTTTAAGGGGATCCGGGACACATTCTAAATTTTTTTTATTTATTGAGTTTAAATTTTGAATTTTTTTGTGATATGAACCATATAATTTGTAAGCCAAATCACTTCATAAATCTTCTCATAAAATTTTTAAAAAAATGTTTAATTTAAAATTTTTAAAAAAGTGGGATAATTTAAAATCGTTATAACTCGAAGTATTATTTGTCGAATTTAAATTTTTTTCATTCAATTAAACATAAATATATACGTTTTAATTCTGACTCAGAATTTTTTTAAATCTATTAAATTTTTTTAAAAATTAAAGATATTTAGAGTAAAAATTTCAAAAAAATTATGTAACTTATATTTGAAAATCATATTTTCAAAAATAAATATATTTTCAAATTTGCTGAATCAAAACTAAAGGAAAATAATTGAAAAAGGACATGTTCCAAATTGGAACAATTTATTTTTAATGTTTCTTGACTTAAAATAATTTAAAGACGAGAAATTTTGAAAAAACCCATCATGCAGAAAAACGTTTTTAAAGGTTTAAACAAAGATTGGCTGCTATTAGAATGTTGCAAAGCAAACAAATTAATATATCCAGTTCTAATTATGGTAGAAACATGATTTAAACGTCTTTTTTTTTACGAAAACTTGAAGAATTTTGTGTCCTGGACCCCTTAAACTAATATAGTTATCCTTTTATCATGATGTAGAAAGTAAAAAATTTGTTCCAAGAATAAATGTAATTTCACGTTTTAAACAATTAGCAAGAAATATAACAGATTTAATAAACAAGCAATCTGTTTTTGAATCCGATTTGAAACTTTATGATGTACACTGATGTACATTAAGAGGTCACGGAACTTTAACATTTGTAAGAAAAAATGTTTTGTAGCCTCTATGTAAGCTCGCTCAAACAGTAAAATTTTGCAATCCCTGATTATGTGGCTTGACCAGCAATTTGTTTCCAGAGATTCCGATGCGCCAAATTTGCCACGACATAGCAACTAAAACATTCCGATGTGTATTTTCTTGTCGGTGAATACTCCACTTCGAAAATTTGATCGTGCACCATCAGGGACGGTTACATATATTTTAAAATTATCATTGATTTTGTTTAGTTGTTGTTGTGACTTACGACACCTGGCAGGAACATGCCAGACCAGTTCTCGACTGCGGGCAGATTAATGAAGTATCGCAATGGTCGGAGCCAGGTGCCACTTCCATTTTGACCGCACACACCAGGGACCACATCTGAAGGGCCCATACCTTCTCCCACCCACTGATATGATAGATGGACTTTGAGGTCCAAGGAATTAATGTGGACATATCCGGCTTAGACCCCACGACAGTTGATGATTTTTATTTTATTTAAAAGTGAACGGTTTCTGATAAAGAAATAAAAATTTATTTTCAGGCAACAAAGCGAGCGAAACATTGAATTCAACGATAATTCTCCCATAATTGTTAAACTCGTGTAAAATTGTTTGCGAACATATAAACTTATATCATAAATTTGTTTAAATCGTAAATTGCTAGAACATCATTAATCAGGTAATGTAAGGGAACAGTTTTTAAGTAATATTTCCATCGTGCCTGTTAACTTTTTTTGCCACGGTTTTTTATGATTATAAGTAGATATAATGCGGTAAAGTGCCGCACTTAAAATAAATATCCCACGTATTTACGATACATAGCGCATAGCTAATTAATGCTAATGGGCTTTTGAAAGTCTAGATTTTGATAACATAATTTATTTTAAAAAAGAAACACTTGGGTTAAACAACCTATTTTATTCAGGATCAGGCGAAACTGCTTTTTAAGTGAATGATTCACATGCTACATTATAACGCGTAATAATGAACAAAACTTTTAAGTACATTTCTTTTGGAAGAGAAAAATTGTTTCAACATTACTTTCAACATTTACATTATCTGGAGTAATTTTGCCATCCTCAATTTCATATCCTCGAAACTTAATGTTACGTTGCATGAATTTACATTTGGATTGTTTGAGTTTAATACATTCCTGATGGAAAACTTCAAAAATTCTTTTTAAATAATTAATATTTTCTGATTCTGAGGATGAATAAACTATAATGTCATCAAAGTAATGGCAAATCGTTTCTATGTTTCGTCTAATTGTCCTATTAAATATAGCTGGGGCATTCTTTAATCCAAAAGGGAGGCGTAGCCATTCAAAAAGTCCAAAACTGTTGGCAGAGGCAAGTTTTTCAGTATCTTTAGGATGAACAGAGATATATAAACAAAGGGTGGAAAAACTTTAGCATTACTTAATTTATCTAGCAAACAATCATTTCTGGGGAGAGGTTCAGCATCTGTCTTAGTAATAGCGTTTAATTTACGAAAATAAATTCAATGTCTAGTCCTTTTACCTTCATCCCTCTTTAGACCGAGGGTTTATCGGAGCTGAATAAGCACTGTAGCTTTCTTTTATTATACCTGCCTTTAATAATTGCCCACTTGTTTTTTAATTTCTAATTCTTCAATTTCGGAAGTACGGTATGGTCTTTGGCTAACAGGGAGTTCCGAGGTTAACGGGATTCTTTGAGGTTCTATTCTAATTATACCAATATCATACTTATCTTTTGAGAAAATGTGGTTGTGTTTATGTAGTAGTGAATTTAGCATAGGATTCTCATTAATGACAGTCTGTGGTGTTTCATTTGATTCCACAGATATATTTGGATACTCACTAAACTCAGTACTATTTTCATGATACATTTGTTTGGATTGGTCGTGGAAGGTTTTGACTTCTGGGTTTACAGAATTATTTGGAATAATATTACAGTTGAGATGAGGATATGTCACTGGAGGAAACTTGATCTGACTTAATTCGGATTCACAAATTTGGTTAATTATAAGCGAGACTCTGAACTTAGGTAAATTCTGTTGCAATTTAATCATCTTTTGCGGTTGGCATACTTTACGTCTCTCACAGACAATTTTCAATTTAAAACGCCCACATTCGGGCAATCCTAGGATTACATATGGTAAATCTGAGTCCAAAATATAAAATTCAGTAGTCCTAATCACATTTCCAATCTTTCATTCTATAATGCACTTCTCTTCTAACTTTATGGTACCATCGGTCTGAGTAACATGAATTGGGAATTCAGTCTTAATTGGTAAAAAAAATATTGGTTCCCAAACTGGCGGTGAGGGAGCGAGATAGAGGATCCTGTCGACTTTTCTTGTAATGAATGTAATGTCATTTCTGTGAAGTTCCGATTTTATCCGTAGTCTTGGAACCGGGGCAGGCGATGGTCCCTCAAGTTCGGAGATTCAAAATTACTGAGAAGGGTAGTCGTGACTGTGTCAGCAAAACGAGTAGCCACGCTGGAGAGAAAAGGACAGTTCCAGAAGGACGGAGGAATCCGCTACACTTCCAAAGGCTTTTATTGCAAGGTAGTCTCTCGCTGGACATCCGTACATCAAACATTTCTACAGATCACTTCTTTCGGAAAAAATCCCGGCAGCGCAACGCTGCGAAGATATGGACGGTGAGCTAGAACTCACGTCATGTTGGTTTTGAATACGAACACAAAAAGCTGACAAAACCTTAGTTTCGCGCCATGAGTACGGGCGCGATGAACTTTTAATTGGTTAAAAATTGACACCTGACTTTAACACGTCATATTGGGTAATGGTTTTGAATGTTCCACGACATTCAACCTTATATAACTATTGGCCGCACGTGACTGTTTGAGAGAGAATCTAATGGATAAATTTGGAATACTTAGATCAAATTCAGAAATGAGGGACAATGTTCCATTGCCGTAAGATAAAGGTAATGAAGGGAAACGTTATTGTTTCATATATATATATAAGACCGTAGAATAATAGGCCGGACAGCAAGATTTGAAGAATAAATGCTTTAATAGGGGGATGGTCCCCCACGTTCTGCAATTACACGAGCAACCCTTCAGGGCAGCATAATTTGGACAAATTTTTGTTACACAGCTATGGGTATTTGTGCCCATTCCTCGTCAGCTCAGCTGTAGATTTCGGACGTGGTTTCCTGGTCCCTTAGAGCAGCTCTAAACAGGCCAGGTAAGATGACTTACATCCATATTTTGATACTGCTGCTTGACGGAGACAGCAACATGACATAGAGCGTTGTCGTCTTGGAAGCAACATTCGTCCGAAGAACCTGACTATCCAAAATGTTCATGTAGGCGTCGGCGTTCAGTTTACGAAGAACAACATGCAAAGGTCCCAGGCCATACCACGAAAAACACCCCAAAACAAGTACACCAAAACCACCGAACTTGTGAGTTGAAACGATGCACTCGGGTAACAGACGTTCGCCTGGCATTCGCCAAACCCAAGCAAGCCCATCCAACTGTAAGAGCTTGTAGCATGACTTGTCGCTCCATAAAACAATTTTTCAGTGGTCCACAGTCTAGTTGAGACGTTGCAAACACCAAGCGAGACAGCCGGCTTTGTTGGGAGGGGTGATTTTTGGTTTGTGTTTGTCAACACATCCGTTGACGTTGAGGGCGTGCAGTTCTTTCCGTAGTTTTGGGGTGCACCGTAACCAGTGCTAACTGTGGAAACTCACTGTTGATGATATGGAGTGGCTTCTTGTAGTTCTTACGAACCTCACGCTTCAGGACAGTCCTATCCCTTCCGGTCAGTTTACGGGAGCGACCAACGTGTGCAGTTCGTGTCCCAACTCTCAGATTCTTCCACTTCTTCACGACATCACCAACTGTTGACCGTTTGCATAGAATTCGACATGGGCCGGATTTTATGCAAATCTGCTGGCGTCCAGTCCATTATTGAAGGGTAGTGTATATAATTAATATATATATATATATATATATATATATATATATATATATATATATACCTTCTCTTTTTGTACGGGGGAATAAATTCAAAAATTGCCATTCAAATAAAATTGTGCGGTCGGGGGACCCCCGTCAGGAACGGAGTTCCTTACGTTATTTTTTCAACTGTAAACGTGATTTAATATCACAACGAAATGGCGTGACAAAAATACACTGAGTATATTAGTGCATTTTTGTCACGCCAAAAAGCGCAGCCCTGTTTAATTCAACTAACTCTCTCTCTCTCCCTCTCCCTCTCTAATTTGTATATTTTATTTTTATTTTTTATCAATTTTTTCAAAGCAAAAATGTATAGTAAGGGTTCAAATCAATAAATTTCATTTAATATTTTAGGAAAAACAGGCATTTATTAAAAATTAAATATAAAATAGTGAATTATAAATTATATATAAAAAATTCCAAATAAGAAAAAAAATCTTTTTAAATTATATCATTATATTGTATCAACGTAATTATTGGCTTATGGTAACTATAATAAGATGCATATGTTTGAGATTCAATTTTATCCAAGTATCTCGAAAAAACAGCATCAACGGTTGTACAGTATTTCGTTGTGAACTGCGCTGGGTCATTATTAATACTTAAATCAAATGTACTTGATAAAAAAGATGTGAGCTTTTCAAATTTTTCTTTATTGTTGAAGTTAACGTTGAAGTCTCCAGCCAATATGAGTGGAAGTTTATGATAATTTTGGACAAGTAATTTAGAACCTACCTCAGTATATTCTAACAACGATCGATGGATAAATAAGTTTAAATAACATTTACACGTGTTTAGAATTGATGTTATACAGCTGACCGCGCACAATGCTTGCTGCTGGAATCTCGATACTCTCACGAACACACACACGCATGCAACCGTATATAATAGAAAGCGACAAAGAGACAGAGGGGGAAAGGTCGCCTGGAGGGGGCATGGTAGCGAGGTACATAAAGATTCTTCGAGTGTCATGGTCGAACGCCTTTACCTCCAGTAGCAAGATATGTGCATCAGAAAAATGTGCTCAGCAGTAAATAAAAATATAAAAATTAAGCCCTCTTCAAATAAGTAAAATTAAAATTTTAATAAGAATTAAAAGAATAAGATTCAAATATTTAGCACTATCTACATATTAAAAGCATCCACCGTGATCGAACCGGGGACCAAAGTACAGCAGCAGCGCGCTCTAACAATGTGCCGGCCATAGCACAGCAAGCTGAAAGGATTAGTTGAATACATTTGCACCGAGATTAGATGGAGGGGGCATAACGCTTTTTCCTTACGTGACGATTTCTGCTAGTTCGCTGTACTGTAAGCCGCGTAAAAGAACTTCGTTCCAAAAACATATTAAAAATTGGAGATCGGTTTCATCCAGTTAATGTACTTAGGTAATGTACCTAATAATAAATATTAATTTTCACATGTAATTTGGATTCGATCGTCTGAACGATCGAATCCAAATTACATATGAAAATTAATATTTATTATTTTCACAGCTCTTACATATTTATTCTGAACTTGAATAAATATGTAAGAGCAAATCAGCAAATCTAATTTTAATTATGTTTATTCGGGTTATACAGTGGTGGAAATTGATTTATGAAAACACAGTCTTTAACAAAAACTTCTTCAATATTCATTAAAAATGAATGAATTTCATACTTTATACATGCTATGTATAACAAATGATTTAGAAAAATAAAATTTCATACATAATAGTAATAAACAAAAACTTTAATTCAAAAATTAGATTTTCGTAATATAGAAACATGGAAATTGATTTATGAAATATCACATTTCATTGAAATTAATAGTTAGTAACGGCGTCTTTCCTCGTCAAAGTTTCTTTTAATTCCAGATGGCATTGATAAAACAAAATTTTGAATGTACTTCTGATCAATTAGTTTATAGTTTTAACAGATTAAAGCTTTCAATTCTACCTCAATAACATAAGTGATGTTCATAAGTGACGTGTACTACATTCCATCTTCATAAAACATTCGAAAAAACTGTCCCCAAACGTTTTCGATGGGGTCCAAAACAGGACTATTAGGTGGATGATCTAAAAGAACAATATTCTGTTCGTCAAACCAATAATTCATCGCATTTGAAGTGTGAATACTTGCATTGTCTGGCATGAAGATGTAATCTAAACTATAATATTGCGATTCAAATGGAAGAAGGGAATTTTCTAAAACTAAGCTGTAATGAAATTAATTCTGGCTACCAATTAAAAATACAATTTCACTTCTTCCATCATAAGCAATCGCTGCCCAAGTCATCAAACATCCTCCACTAAAATTTCTGCTGAATGTAGATAATGGTTCTTTACGGAGATCCCTCCAGTAATACCCCAAACCATCGGGGTCATACAAATTAAATTTCTTTTCGAAGGAGAAAATTACCTTCTTCAAGTTGTCGTCCATTCCCATGTACTTCTCGCTATACTGCAAACGCACCAGCTTGTGCGCAGAAGTGACTTTGGATCGACTATCTCAAACTTCATAAAGAACGTAAAATTTGCCTAAAACTTCTAGAAGTAAAAGGAAGGGATAGATCTGCACAAATTTGCTTTGAAATGTGGCCGGTTTTGAAGAATTCTCTTTTTCTCCATATTAGTTATATGTAGATTACCATTTTTGTTAAAAATTTTGCCTTAATTTGTTGAATATTTTCTATAGTTATATATCACATCAACTGATCTTTTAATTAATTTACTAATTTCTGGAACAGATTTTGCACATTCTAGGTATGCATCATTTTTGGATCTTTCGTTCTCAGACAAGACCTTCCGTTAACCCATCGTGAAAAGTTTGACTGAAACGCAATGCTTCCAATATATAACCCTTGTTAGTGCCGTTTACATGTGCCAAAAACCCGGGCAAAAGCAGGGTCGTTTCTTACTTTTTCCCTACGATAGGGAAAAATGCAGGGTGGATTTTCGACCCTGCTTCGACCCAGGATAAAACCCGCTAATTACCCATGATGCATTTCGAAGCTGGGAGTAAATAACATGGCGGATTTGAACTTGTGTGAATCCATGAAAATGCAGCTAAATGATCGATGGAAGGATCTGGAACCCCTTAACGATCGCATAATTTTCAAGAAAACAGTAGAAAAGTGCCTATTTTTTCCCGGACGATTTCATTTATTTCTTGATCTGAACCATCCCCAATTACATTATAAATAGAATGGTACTGCCATCTGGTATGTAAAATAAGAAATAAAATTTCATTTCAATAAAATTTCAGTAACATTTTCATTTAAAGTGTTATGGTAAAATTAATAAATTTAATAAGTATAATCAATAATTAAACGTAACATTAAAATTTATTTATAAATTAATTATTTTAGAATTCACAGATAAAAATTTATTTATATCTATTTATGATTTTTTTATTTATACATGACTAAAAATTACTGAAACAAAATTGAAATCAAAATTACATTTTGATTTTATAAAAGGATTTATTAAAACAATAAGTATCTTACAATTAATCTTATAATTTAAAAAAAATGCACCTATCGATTGGAAAATTTTCTTTCCAGTCTTTATTACTTCAGGAATTTAAAATAATTTCTTCCCACCAAACAGAGCTTCGTAATTTTGCCCACATTCTTTGTTGTGGAAAAACTAAATTTAGCGATGAAGCCATAGATCGTACGATTATATCTAATATCCGCATCAATCTTCTAGTTCTTATATTCCTTTTTTCCTATCTATTTTCTAAATTTATTTTTAAAAACAACAGTAAACAATCGTAAACGTTCTATAATTATCAACAGCGACTGACATATACTGCATTTAAATAACAAATAGACGCAGACGTAATTGTGTTTTAGAAGAGGAGTGCATTGGTCGTGTCGACTTTATCTCCTGTAAGCAAGATATATGTAATCAAGGTGGGAGTGCTCAGTAGTTAAAATTTTAAGTAATGAATTAAAATATTAAGGTAAGAATAACGCGGGTAAAAGAAAAAAATTAATAGTAAAGTTAAATTAAAACAAAAAAGTTAATTTTAACAGAAAAAATATAGACTTACAAGTTAAGAAAATTTAGAAGAAAAATTAGATAAGAAGAACAATCCACGGAAAACAAAAAAGTAATAATATTAAGAGGCCCAGAAAAGCAGATATCATAAGAATACAAAAAATATTTTTGTAAGTTTTTCAATGTTTTTGGATTTTTAAAGTTTTATGATTTTTTTGTTGTTGTTATTTTTAAAATTTAAGAATTCGAGGTCAAAAGAACAGCAATTGGGGAAAAAAAGGCCTTCCCCAGGACCATACACTTCTTAACGAGATAAATGCGGAGTTCGAAGATGGAAAGCTAAAAATAGTAATACAGTGAATTCGGAAAAGTATGACACCGGCTGGGATCGAACCCATAACGTGATTTACAAGGAATGATGGTGTATGAGGATCACTTCCGCCGAATCATGTGACGGCCTTTACTTCCGGTAAGACGGGTAAAAGCAGGGTGAAAATGTGGTCCCATGTAAACGGGCTTCGAAGGTTTTCCCTATTAGCGGGTAAATCCCGGGTATTATTATTGTCCATGTAAACGCAGCTTTTATGTCTACTGCACATGTCACGTTAGTTTGTTTATGCAATTTTTTGTCACATTACTTCAGAATAGCCAATGAAATATGATATTTCATAAATCAATTTCCATGTTTGTATGTTACGAAAATCTAATTTTTGACCTTATGTTTTTGTTTATTATTATGTATGAATTTTCATTTTTGAAAATCATTGGCTATACATAGCATGCATAATGTATGAAATTTCATTCTTTTTTAAATAATATAAAAGAAGTTTTTGTTAAAAAACCATGTTTTCATAAATCAATTTCCAACACTGTATATATGTATATATATATATATATATATATATATATATATATATACAGTGGTGGCAAAAAGTCCAGAACACACTAATTTTTTCCTTAATTTTTGTGTTTGACTTAATTTTTCGTTATGAAATTATCGCATTATCTCAAATATTGCTATTGAGTCTAATGTATTTTTTAATGCTGATTTCAAATCTGTTTGTAGAATTCATGTAAATCAAGTAGTTTCATCGATATTTTTAAAACACTAGATAAGATAAGCACAAGGTCACTGTAATAATGAGTGACCAATGAAATGCTCCGTTAATCCAACCAATCAGAGAGCAGTACTGTTGAAGGGTTGAAAGCAGAATGTGCAGCATATTTTTGTGTGTTGAAAGCAGTTGTATGTTGCAATTTGAAGTGCGTGTGTGCAAAATATTGGAATTATGGGTAAATTTTCATTTCTACCTGATAATAAAAGGTTCAAAATAATACTTTTGAAGAAAGAAGGTTATTCTATGCACCAAATTGCTGCTAAAGTACCATGTGGTCTTTTTACTGTCGTGAGAACATTGAAAAGATATTCTAAATCAAATTCTTGCGGACAGGAAGAGATCTGGACGACCGAGAAAAACAACTTTACGTGAAGAGAGGGTATTGCACAGGATTTCACTTTCGAACAGAAAGCTTAATTCACCGCAAATTTTGAAACAATGGACTTTGACATCGAATGTGAATATGTGCTCAAGAACTGTGAGAGGAAGACTGCTGGAAATTATATAACGAGGCTGCAAAGCTCGCCCAAAACCATTACTGACCGATTTTCAACGCGAGTGGAGATTGGCGCGGGCAAGGGAATATTCATTATGGACTATTAAACACTGGGAAAAGGTAATATTTAGTGATGAAAGTCAATTTTGTAATTTCGGTAACCAAAGATGTGCCTATGTAAGACGACGCTCTCATGAGGAATTCAGCCCTCTGTGTCTGAAGCCCATAGTAAAGCACCTGACGAAAGTGATGATATGGGGCTGCATGTCTTCTCGTGGTGTTGGAAGACTTCACATCGTGAGCGGAACAGTGAAAGCCAAGGATTACATTGAAATAATACAAAATAAATTGCTACGAACAGCGAGAGAAAAATTTAGGAATCAGACATGGATTTTTCAGGACGATAATGCTCCATGTCACCGTGCGAAGGGAGTCTAGAAATGGTTCGAAGACAATACTATTAAGAGGATGAACTGGCCAGGACAGTCTCCGGATCTTAATCCAATGGAGAACCTATGGCATAAAATTTGTTATGATATTTCAAAGAATAAACCTTTAAACAAACCTGAGTTAATTGAAGCTTTAATATTTTCCTTCAACCATGTTGTCAAGAAATTACTTCTTATGAAATCGGTGCATTCCAAGCCAAAAAGATGTAGAGTCGTAATTAAAGAAAACGGCTGGCCTATAAAATGCTGATGTTCAAACCTGTAACAACCAAATTTTTAAAATGCATATTAAATGTACCGTATTTGTAAGAATTTTAGTGTTATTCTACTAGGTATATTATGTTATTCTATATTGTGTTATTCTGTACACACTACACATTCTTCTGTTGAGGCAGCTGTACTACAAAAAATTCTTACGACATTAAAAAACTAGTGACCGATTTGAAATCAGCATGAAAAAATTCAGTAGAATCAATGACAATAGTTAAGATAGTTCAATAATTTCATAACGGGCAATTAAGTCAAACACAAAAATTAAGCAAAAAAATGAGTTCAGGACTTTTTGCCACCACTGTATGTATATATATATATATATATATATATATATATATATATATATATATATATATATATAATATCTTAAATATTATCCCCTCCATTCTATCATAAACACACTTTCCTAAATCTAATCCCCAGTAATATTAATTTATCGCTTTAAAACCCTTAGCCACAGAAAATCCCATGAATTGCACGCCTTTTAATTTCTACACGTGTATATGTCCTGATTCAGGAGTGGGTTAGCTTCCTGAGCGCCTAAATATGCTGACCCTACTAATAATAGTCACATGTCTACCTCACTCTTTCGCGTTTAATGTTGAAAGGTAATATTATTCCGAGCCGTTCTTCTGGAATGAACGAATTTATTTTCGCTCTAATAAACGATGTACTAAGAAGTTTGGCCCGATTTCCTTTAAATCTAATCCTTATTCCTCGCAGGTTGAGTCTACCTCCAGCCATGTAAATACGAGCTAGTTTTTCCTTTCAGGTTATGATTTAAGGAAGTGATGTAATTGGGATATTACGCGCACCCCCCTCACACACACACACACACACACACACACACACACATATATATATATATATATATGTGTAATTTAGTTTTTTTATTTTATTTAAAAGTGAATGGTTTCTAATAGGGAAATTAAATTATTTTGAGCCAACAAAGTCAGCGAAACATCGAATTCAACGAAAATTTTCACATAACTTTCAAACACGTAAAAAATCTGTTGCGAATATATTAACTTACGTCAGAGATGTAATAGATATGTTCATCTCTTAAACTGCTAGACCATCATGAATCAGATAATACGAGGTCACAGTTTAAAAAAAATATTTTCATTCCAACTGTTTTTTTCCCACTCATGTATTGGATTACGAGAAGATCCATTAAGGTAAAATACCGCACTAAAAAATTAACCCGCGAATTTAAAATACATAGTTAATAGCTTAATAAAGCTAATGTGCTTTTGAAAGTCCAGATTTGGAAAATGTAAATTCTTTATTAAAAATGGTACATTTTAGGAGAATTTGTGTAATCGGGATTCCTAGAAGCTTCGCTAAGTATCTAAATTTTCTGAAAAGTTAAATAGTATGCATTATTCAAGAGGAGGCTTAGCAGTTATTTTAGTTAACTATTCCCATTCTTCATTATGCCTCGGTAATAAAAGACCGACGGTTTTAGGTAAATGCATTTTGGAAGCGAAAAATTGTTTTTTCCCTACTGTTTGGACGTTCTGTTTAAAGTCGTGTATTCGTTTTTCTTGTCAGAGCGCATTTTGTCAGATTAACACAGTCACTCCTAGATTTGTCACAATTTTGTCACGATTGCTCGAAGATTAGGAAAATCGGAGGAAACAAAGGGAGCAAAGTATTTCTTTGATGATGGTTATATATAGTTGGATTAATTTTTTCCTTATTGTTTCATCAAATCAGAGCGTGGTTGCTCATTTTCAGGACACATAAAATAATAAAAGTTTTAATGAGTCATACCACCATTATATATATATATATATATATATATATATATATATATATATATATATATATATATATATATATATATATATATATATATATATATATATGACACAAAGCTTAATTCTTATCCATCTTCATTATGGCGTCTTATCTCACGTTACTCCATCTCAACCTATTCCTAAATAATTATTAAGGTATGTGACTACCTTTTGGGCACTTTTTTTGAAAAATACGAAATTTTTATGACACAGAAGTGTTTTTAGTTAGAACAGGGAATAAAACTATGAATTAAAAAAAGTTTAATTGAATTTTCATTAACTTTTCAAATTTAGGCAATTTTTAGTCAAATTTTAGTAAAAATTAACGTTTACGCCAAATCTACTAAAACAAAATCTAACCAATATATTTCACTTTTTTTCAACAATGTATTTGTAAATCATTTACCTGTGTTATGAACTAAAATATTTGCAATACCCCTTAAACGTACTAACATATACCAAATTTTGTATACACAACAAGATTTTTTAAAAAAAATTTCATGTATTTTTCAATAAAAATAGCTCTTAAATTAATAAATACATACTTACAAGTTATATTTTAGTTCATAACATACCCCTAGAGGAGCAGAACCTTGTGACAAAATTTTATTTCAATATCTTAGAAATCTTTTAAGAAATGAGATTTATCGTAAACGTAAAAAATGAAAAATGCTGTTTTCTAGAAAACGCAAATAAAGATTTTAATGTAGCACAAAAAATTATGTATAAATTTTATAACCACAAAATTCACCATATTTGTAAGTCAAGCGTTCCGTGGCTTCAATTTTAATGAATTTTGATTTTCTTTTAGCTTTTTGTATTTTTATGGATGTTTTTGTAGTTGGCAGAATTTGTTGCCTCGATTTCTTTATTCGCTCAATGTCAATTTCCATGTACTTTTTCAACATTTGTGGTTCAGTTTTTATTTTTAAATAATTAAAAACAGGTACGAGATCCATAAAACCTGAATTAAACAGTAACACTGCAATAGAAGCCCCTAATAACAATGTTTGCAGTTGAACAAAATTTTCTTTAGGCAAAATATTCCACAAAACATTGTTAAATGATTCATTATTGTTTTGAGTCATGCCATGCAAATACTTTTTTAGTAACTTCTGATCGCAAAGTTCTAAGTAAGCTGGTTTTATAATTTTGATAATTGTATCTGGAAGTCCTAGAGATTTTTCCGAAAACTGCTTTCCATGATGCAATGCTTGATTGCATTTACACCAACTTTCGGGACCCTCAGGACACTGTAAATGCATCGACTTTTCATTGCTTGAGCAAAAATGAAAAAAGCAACTAATATTGCTGATTACATATTTTGAAGATTTCCAACATTGCTACGAATTGCAATCCCATAATAGTTCTGTAGCTTGTCTATAAAGATATCAGTTAGTTTACCCTTTCCACAAAGTGCTTTAATTGTCTTATAATGGTCTTAAAACTATAAAAAGTAAATAGAGGAAACTTAATTCTACATTAAAAGGGAAAAATGAGCATGGAAATTGTTTAAAAGTAAAGAATAGCTGTATAAATGCATTGATTACATTTTCGTGGCCCTTTAAAATGTCACTTCCGGTTTCAGAAAGTATATTTCCGGTTTATAATTTGGGCTAGAACTTTGCTTCTAATTATCGCTGAATCAAAAGTAAAGCATTTTTGGAATCCTAAATGTTTGAACTTTAATTTAATATAATAAAAAAAAAATTCGAAATTTTTCGAAAAACCAGCGATTTGAGGGTAGTCATACCTTAATGATATAGCAGTCAGTGATTAAAGGCCTGTGGTAAAGAACTACAAATTAGATACATTTAAGTGTTTATTTCCGAATTTCAACCTACCCGATTGAATTTATTAATTATCTGCCAAGACATCATCTCGAATCCTCGTGATGCGTGAACAAACCGATTGAAAATCAATCCCGCTCTGCCTTAAAACCCTATTGTCTCAAACCGTCTAATGCTATAGCGCATGCGCGTGACGTTTGCACCGAAGATGGGCCAAAAGGAGGAGTCACGTTTGATACTATTAATAGATTCTTCATTCAAAAAGGGAAATTCCCTAATCCGCGGCGCGTTTCGACATACGATATGAAAATAGTGGCGTTTTACACCACGAAATTAACTACCCTGAAGCGAAATTAACTACCCCTGTAAATTATTTAATCATTATTCTTTTCGTAATTAATTCTTGACATATATATGTGTGTGTGTGTGTAAGTAATGCTAGATTGTAAACTATAATTAACTAGATTTAATTAGGGTTAAAATTAGGCAAATTTATGTTAAATGATAATTTATTATTAGAGATTCTAGTGTGTTTTCAATTCAGGAAGTAGCGTTGTTTTTCAAAGTGCAGGGATTCATGGACAGTCACATCGCACTGCCCCATGAGTTATTATTTGTATTCGCTTTTCAGCTAGCCTGCAGCTGAGAATTCACAAGACGATGAGGTCATCGATAATTAACTGCCTATATCGCGCTCGGACAGAAGCAATCATCGAATATTCGAAATCACGCGAGGCTGAGTCACGCATGTCATATAATGCTTCGCACACGTAATTGTAACTGTTTTAAAGAAGAAAAGATGGATTAGAGTTGTCCGCCGCTGGAAGAGGTCGCGTGTCGTGGGGAGACGGGAACTTGGAGCGGTTTGAATTGGATCTTTGTTTAATGACTGCCATTAAGAGTTAATTAGTAGATAACAGGTTACGCGGTGTGAGCAGCATGTTCGGATTTTATGTGATTAGCTTAAATGACGTGTGCCCCGCATTGGCAAAGAAACATATTCTGATTAATAGACTG
The DNA here is from genome assembly GCA_907164885.2 of Dolomedes plantarius. Taxonomy (NCBI): domain Eukaryota; kingdom Metazoa; phylum Arthropoda; class Arachnida; order Araneae; family Dolomedidae; genus Dolomedes; species Dolomedes plantarius. The sequence goes on along the minus strand of OU015490.1, from coordinate 141,244,232 downwards.
ATACTGTAAAAATGATGGTAACATTTAATTTGATTTAATTTAGTTCAAACGTTTATTAAAATTTAAACTTTAAGAAAAGTTTGAATTTTTATTGTGGTAACATTTATATAAAGAATGTCATCACTGGTATTTCTTGATGATTATATATTTCTCGTAAAAATAAATAAATTTATTAATAAATAAAAAATTAATTAAAGTATGTTTTAATTAAAATAAAAAAATAAAAACAAGCAAAAAAAGAGTGAGATACATTTCAAAAGATACATTTCGTTATTCGGTCTACGATCTAGTCAAAATGCACGATATAAAGCACTCTGCATGATTTCGATATTATTTCTCTGCGGAACATCGATAGAAAAAAGGGTAGAAAAAATCCACCAATGATTTAAGGGTTGGGCTCTGTCGCGCCAAAATTGGCGTTCCGGTGCGAAATTTTGCCAAACTGATCCTGATTCAGTATTTCAGCCCACACTATTTATCCAAGCTATCAACTTCACTACAAAACCATAAAAAATTTCAACTGGGGAGAAAACATTAAAACAAATATACCTCGAAAAACTTTGTGGGATCTTCTTTAGTTGTAAAAACCGTATGTTGATTACACGAGATGTTAAATCAGGAAGGAAAAATATCGTTTAAATTACAAAATCTATTACAACATATAGTGTGATTTAATCCAACCATGAAATGTCAATCGTGGCTATTTATACCTCACGGTTTCCGAAGAAGGAAACTTTGGAATTGGATACCCATAAATGAGCGTGCGTTTCCAGGGTAACCAAGTCGCTTTAATTCGGCGCGTTTTCGTTAACGATAGAAGCAGGGAAATTTAAATGACCCGACCTAAGAAACGCCTTAGGTAGCAAATATTTGGAGTTAATCATGGCATTTTTAAAGCGAAGCTGAACATTTCATGTACTTAAGCTTGATGAGAAGCTGCCATTTTGGTTTCCCTCATTTCAATATTAATGCTGCTGTGTACTAACCATATTGAATTCGTTCACCTCAATGTTGCTCCATGGAGAAAATATGTCCAAGGATTGCCGACTTGGATTGAAAGTTTTTTTGAAAATTGTACACAGAATAGAGAAAGACAGTTTACATATTGAGGTATTTTGCGTTTAAAGAAATGCAAATAATATCTTAAAATTTAAATTACATGGGGAAAATATAGTAGTATGTTTTAAACGCTCATCCATTCTTTTGGTGGACGAAATTTATAAAATGAATAGTGTTTCAAGGTGCAGAAAAGTTCGTGCTATCTGAAAATACCATTTTTATTGGACTTTGAGCATTTTTTTAGCTGTAAATGCTAGACTCGTAGATTATTATTGAGGTGAGCAAATTCAATAAGGTCAGTGCACAGCAGCCTTAAGCTTAAGATGGAAAGTTTCCCACTTACTGCGATCTTTTATTTAAAGTTATTTTTATTATTTTAATGTGTTACAGAAAAAAAGAAATTTTTATATGTGTACTATTTTTATTTATGAAAAGAGAAATGTATAATTTTGACCATGTTTTTATTAGCTTGCTTTCTTGTGTGTTTGTGTGTTTATCAAGTACAAATCTTGTAATCGATTTTTAACTAACTTCCCGACTAGCTAGACATTTGAAACTTTTAGAATAGCTCAGACCACGATGACAATGCATTTTCTTAACCCATTAATATGCCTATTGGTACGAAAACATACCAGATTAAGAATAGTTATTTTTCTCTCCACTAAATGTATCTAGTTGTACACTATTGTTCATGTGCTTCAAGAATAGTTCACTGATAGCGGGAAAAATATATTTTCCGCCATTTGGTCTCAAGTTCTTGTTGTTATTTGACGTTATGCTCAGGTGAAAGCGTCGTGAAACAAGATGCCTCTGACATCACATAGAATATTGTAAGTTTAGAGTTTTGGATTTATCTCAAAATTATATACTGACTATTAATCACTGTTATAAAAGTTTATTTTATAAATTCATGCCACTCGAAAGTCATGTTTTGCTTTGTATTATAAAATATAAAAACTTATATATCGCTGGTACGAAACCGTACCAACCGGCTAATGTATAGTCAAGTTTGAATTAAAATCGGAAATCTTTCATGTTTGAATTAAAATCGAAAATCTTTCACTTTTGAATTATAATTTTTTGAAATAATATTTTGACTTTAAATCATTGTTATAAAAGTGTATGTTATAAATTATTGCCCCTTGAAAGTCATGCTATTATGCTGTTGGTATAAAATTTTGAGTATAGATGAATCTATAATTCCATATTTCGGGCACCATGGACTAAAGAAATTCATAAGAGGTAAGCAAATACGTTTTAGCTTCAAACTTTGGACTCTGTGTTCTACTAATTGTCTGTTATTGCATTCTGAACCTTATTGTGGAGCATCTACAAAATTATCAAATTCTGATTTAGGCCAAGGTGCCGATGTTGATCTTGAGTTACTAGACAAATGCGAGATCCCACCTGGGACACATGTTGTCATGGACAACTTATTTACTAGCATTCCCTTGCTGAAAGAGCTATCGAAAAGAGGCATAGCAGGAACCGGGACATTGAGAGAAAACAGGCTGAAAAATGCTCCTTAATCATCTAAAGAAATCTTGAAAAAGTCGGGAAGGGGGACATATGAATATATATGTCATGAAGATACCAGTATCGTCAAATGGAATGAAAATAAAGTTTTTAATGTTGCAAGTAACAAAGTTCTACAAAAACTATTGCATCTGCTACTCGATGGAGTGCCGCAGAAAAAAAGAAAATTAATGTTTCCATGCCACAACAGCTAAAAATGTATAATAAGCATATGGGTGGTGTCGAGGTTGTTGATCAAGCTGTGGCAAATTATCGCGTAAGAATTCGTTCTAAAAATTGGCGGTGACCATTGTTTTCGTTTGTACTTGGTGCCATTGTTATAAATGGATGGAAATTGTATAAAGTGAAAAATGATATTGATGAAATCCCACTTCTTATGGAACATTGCCTAGAGGGCCAGGTAAGACAATTTCATTTAGGCATAAAGCAGCCTCACAAATAAGATTTGAGAGAATCAGATCAGATCAAGAACATACCCGTTGCAAGAACTGTTCCGGTAGAAGCAGCTACAAGTGCGAAAAGTGTAATGTGCCACTGCATTCTCAGTGCCATAAAAACTATCATGTTTGCCCTTGATAGACATTTTATTGTTTTATTCTGTCAGAAAATCATCTAACGTGCTTTTCATTTAATTGTGATATTCCCGATTTTGTTATTATTTTCAATAATAAATAAATTTAATATTAGATTTTATTCTCGATGTGTACTACACACGTACGCTGATTGGTACGAAAACGTACCAGTAAAAAAAAAACATAGTTAAAGTACAAATAAAAATACGGTGCGCGAACTATATGCGCAGATGTCAGCATTTGAGAGAGGACGTGTAGTTGGGCTCAAAGAATCCGGTTGGTCTAATCGGCGAATCGATCGACATTTGGATAGGAGCGATGCCACTATTAGACGATATTGGCAGGAATGGGTGAACCATGGCCGAACACAGCGTCAAGAAGGAAGCGATCGGAGTAGAGAAACGATAGAACGTGAGCACGGAGCAATCGTCAGAGCGGCACTCACATCCCTAGATTCATCATTATCATCGATCGTACGTGCAACAGGGGCTTCAGTGACCGCATGGACCATTCATAGCCGACTCTGAGAAGAAGGGGGCTGAGTTCACGGTGCTCCTTTTGCCGACTACCATTGACCTCTGTACACCGACAAGCCCATTTGCAGTAGTGTCGGGCGCATTCGACCTGGAATGTCACTGACTGGAGTAGAATTGTCTTCAGTGATGAGTCCTACGTCAAACTGAGACCTGATAACCAACGAATACGTGTGCGGAAAAGCCCCGGACAGCGGTGGGATAGCAACCTGACTGTCTTCTGCCATACGTGCCAACAACCGGAGTGATCGTCTGAGGGGCCATTTCATTTCATAGCAGGACTCCTTTGGTTGTCATCCGCGGCATCCTTGCAGCACAGCGGTATGTCGACGATATTCTACGCCCCATTGTGTTGCCCTTAATATCACGCCATCCTGAGCTTACATTTCAGCAAGATAATGCCCGCCCGCACACGGTGAGAGTTTCTACTGCTTGTCTTTGTGCTTGCCCAACGCTACCTTGGCCAACAAGGTTGCCATATCTCTCCCCCATTGAGCACGTTTATAGCATTATGGGCACGACCCTCCTACCAGCTCGGGATTTTGACGATCTAACGTGCTAGTTGGGCAGAATTTGGCACGATATCCCGAAGAAGGACATCCTTCACCTCTATCGATCAATGCCAAACCAAATAATTGCTTGTATAAGGGCCAGAGGTGCAGCAACGGGTTATTCACTTCTTCACTTTGGGAAGCTGTTTCTCTCGTCCAAAGCACGAAGACAAGCAGTAGAAACTCTCGCCATGTACGAGTGGGCATTATCTTGCTGAAATGTATGCCCAGGATGGCTTGATAGGAAGGAATAAATCATCCAATTTTTCTTAAATCGTAATCCTTTGTTTTTCTGTAGATGTACATCACAACTACTTATTTCCGTCCCATTCGAATAATTCCTTCTTAGTGCATCGTTTTTTTGACTAAGAGTGTAGTTGGAGCGCTTGCATTGTTGCCTGCAAATGAAGTACCAATCTGTCCAGAACCTACGCTCTAAAATTTAACCTGAAAGTCTACAAACATCCATGCCTATCGAGAAGTTCTAAAATGCAGACTCTGGCACCAAATAGTTCTATAAACATTTAACCATCGTCTGGCACAAAAATACCCAAAACACGAATATTAAATCAACTAAAAATCATTGCAGAATGATAACGGGGTAAAGGTTCATAAAATTATTTCACATCGAAAAGTTGCAACCGCTGTTAGCTAAGGGGACAGTTGACCTTCAAACCTAACTTTTTTGGTTTTGAATGGATTTGCTTGAAATTTGAAATGTGATTTGAACCATAGATATGTAAAAGTGGTTAAAATTTAAAGATGAAATATTAATAATTTATGAATTATTAATTATTAATTATACCAAAAATTGGCCTAATTAACAATGTTCCAGGCGCATTTCTTTTGCATATAATATAGTAATTTTTATTTACAGGATATCTTATAGAACTAACAATGAAACTTATTGCTTATTTTAAGCATTTATTAAAAATATAAAGAGAAAAAAATTAATGATAGTGAAAACATCCTTTTTATTACGCAAAATACCTATAAATCATCTTTTCAAGTACAAAATTTAGAAATTCTGAGCTACGAAGCATATTTTTTTTCAATAAGATTTATTTGATATACAGTTAAGTATACAAAACTTAAATTTCAAAGCAATACGATAATTATAAATGCGCCTGGAGCAGTTTGAATATTCGTATGACATGAAAATTTTTATTTTGAGAGAAACACATTTAAAGTTATTGCTTTTAGTAACCACATAATATTTAAATTAAATACAAATTCCTATACCTAGGAAAGTAATCACAGAAATTAAAAATTATTTTTGCAACACATTCCTACTCGTCCGTAGTTTCACAATTCAATAAAATAAAAAAATCTAATTTTTGGACAAATTTCACAATTTTGAAAGTCCTCTGTCCCCTTAAACGATGAATGGTCATTCAAAGCAATGATTTAGAAAAGACATATGGATGAAACAATTTAACACTAGAACCGCGGGACTTTCGATATACCTAGAACCGCGGAGCGGGTCATTTTGACCCTAGATTGTAAACTTATAAAATATGCAGAAGCGCTTAATTTATTTAACTAAAACATTTTATTTTTTAAATAATAATCAATATTTCTCAGAATTTACATTAAATAATTTATATAAATCAACAGAAATTAACTTAATTTTTACAAAATCATATTATTTAAAATTTTATGTCCTTGAGTATAATAACATGTCTCTTTAAAAAAATATGGCATAAATTTCCTAATTTCAATGGAAAAACAGAGTATCTCTTTTTAATATGTTTAGACATAATTTCAAAAAATTTAAAATTAAAAATTTTATCAGTTACTAAAAAGTTTATCCGTACTTAGTTTTACAGATTATAAAATCCAATTTACTGTATGTATTTTGTAGAAAACTGATTAATAAGTTTTGTACATTTTCCACAGATGGGTGCTTTACATTTTGAACAGATATCTAGAGTTTTATATTCACCTTTCAAAATATGGCATCGGACTCGTTTACGCTTAATTTTTTGTTGTCCGTCGTTTTCATTGGTTGCTTCACACGATCTTTTTGCCACCTTTTTATGTCGGAAGAGAACAAACTTTTCTCGCAATTCTTCAACCAAGTCTTGAATGAATTGCCGTCTACTAATAGATTTTCCAGTTACAGCTTTATATAAAACCCAGACATTGATTGTAGCAAGGTCCAAAATATTACAAAAAACTTGCACCGGCCATCTACGTGAAGCAGACTTGACTGTAAATTTTCTTGCCATTTGTTCAATCACGTCCACACCGTATTTAATTGCGTTGTAGAAAGCGATTGTATCAGGTAGTTTTTTTGGGTTATCTGCAATTTCTACGTTTGTATGGAGACTACTTAGCAACAAAACGTTTTTATATTTTTTATCTTAATAAACAGTTAGACTCATGTTTTTATGGGTTAGTACCGTAGTCGAATACAATGTGGATTTTAACATTTTTACAGAGACTAGTATTTATCTTCTTGAGCGTTTAACAGTTCCTACAAGGCTGGTGTTTTTGGATTTCAATGTCTCTGCAAGCTTCAGTGTCGTGAAATAGTTGTTCGTAGTGACATTCCTACCTTTGTTCTCATATGGACTTATTAGTCGCAGAACTACATGTTCAGAAAGAGAAATGTGGGATGGACTTTGGTTATCTTTTCCAACATACAGGAATCCATTTATCAGATATTTTGAGTCAAATCTGCAGCCAACCAGAACTTGATTCCACACTTATCTGGTTTGTTTAGAATGTATTAGATAAACCTACACCTAGCTTTTGTAGGAAATAACTGTTCATCTAGAGTTACATTAGGACCTGGTGTATAGTTAGTCTTTCAGTTTTCCCTGAAACGATTCCAGATATCCAAAATAAGGGAAAATTTGTCTGTCTCTAGACGCTTTGGTCTTGTTGATTTTATGTAGAAGCGTAAAAATCCCATTATTTCACGAAATTGGTCTCTTGTCATTGTATTTTGGAAAAATGGTGGTCCTCATTTCTTTGACCGCAAGCTATCCAGTTCAAGTCCTTTTGCACAATATATACCACGTGCATATAAAATTTATATAAAAGCATCTATTTCTTCTAATGCTATATTCCATTCTCCTTCCTGAATCTGCCGATGAGCTTCATCTTCAGTACATTTCTTTATGTGTTTCAATAGCCATTCATCTATAAAAAGTCTACAAGCACTGTTGTCGATAACATTGCGTTTAGCATGTGGTGTTGGGCCCCCCCCCCCCCATCTTCTTTCAAAATATTACACTTAGATTTTCTTCCTTTATCGTTTGTTCCTAATTGAGCGACATTCCAAATTGCCCCATCTTTGCCATCTTCCTTATTTCCAACTTTGAATGTTATTGTCGATTTCTTTTTCAAATTTCTTTGCGCGTGTGTATCTTTTCTTGGAATGTTTAATTTTTATTTTTTATCAGATAAATTATCATCAGTATTGCGATGAGAAGGACCAGGTATTGTTAGAGCATTGCTAGAGTGATCTTAACTTTAATTTTCTTCATCCGAATCCAAATTTTATTCATCAGCAGGCAGGTATTCATCCTCACTACTCAAAATCGAATCTTGAGAAACCTTCTTTTTCCGAACCTTCTGAATCCTTTTCAGATAATTGTTTTAAATATTCTAAAGCTTCCTGAACAGCAAGATTACGGCGTCGTGACATAGTTTTTATACATATACTAATTTCAGAATAAAAACAACTTCAAAAAGTCTTCTAAATATTCGCAGTAATTTTTCACTGCATTCGAACGTAGTTCGTGTTTCAAACCTAATATAATGACCTTGACTGAAAAACCTTCACTATTCCCCCTTCTGGTACAGTCCATTTAAAGAATTCTAGGGTGGTGTAGAAATATTTTACAGTTACAGTTCGAGAAATTGCATCTGTTTTTCGTTATTTGTGCATTAATATTTCTTACCGGTCAAATTGACCCGCTCCGAGGTTCTAGGTATAAGTGTTAATAATCGAAAAAATATTTATGTTACGAATTTTTAAATTTGGTAAATTGTTGTTCACCTTAAAATATTAAAAGTCATAAAATGAATTGTTTTTTCAATCGATACTTTTCGCGTGGTGATAAATTAAACATCGTTTTGGGTCAAATTGACCCGTTCCGCGGTTCTAGTGTTAAAAGAAAAGCATATAAAGTTGAAATTTCATTACATAAATAAAAAAGACTATATAAAAGATTAAGCCTGGTTATAAAAGTAGATCTTAGCTGAAAATTTGGCATTTATCGCTTTAAAGTGACAATATCGTGAACTTCTGGTTTTATGCTTGTCAACTCCCCGATAATGATATCAATACTTTATCACGCTCTGTTTATATTAGGGTCCCCAGCCATTTTATGTTTGTGACACCCTTTGGAATGGGATTAAAAACTTGGGGCACCCTTGTTAGAATTTTAGATTTTTCAATTTTTCATATATAGCAAATTTAAGTGGAATATCTTTCAAGAACATGTTAAATTTAAATTCGAATAAATACTTATTCCATTACTGATTTAATTTATTTATTAAATGACATAAGTAACAAACACCAGAATAAGAATATTAATACAGTTTCAAAATTAGCCACGGGATTCAGAATAGCACTGCACTCGTGTACTATAATGGAAATTTCTAAGAATAGTCTTTTTTTATTATCAAGGCGACAGCCTACGTTGAAAATGTTATTTTTTGACTATTTTGGTCCATTTCATTTTTTTGCAAGAATCGTGTAATTCAGTCTTTTCTCTTTTGAAAACTGTTTTGATTTTCATTCTACATCAATTAGCAGCAGATTTATAGCTATTTAAAAAACATATTCTGCTACAAAATTGAGGTGTCAAACAACTTTAAATGCGTTTTTCTCAAAATTATGTTTTTTAGCACAAATCTCTATAGTTATCATGATATCTTACATAATAATGTATATAATTTGATAACATTTTCAGAAAATGTTTTAGATGCTACTGATAATGAAATGACACACAATAATTCATGTATAAAAAATATTTTTTTATTTGGGGCCGTTTCTATAATGAAAGGATTGATGAATCTGGGAAAATTTTCACATTGGAACATAAAATTGCGTGTATTATTTTTGCATTTTAAAATTTCTTTTAGATTGTAGGAATTTTTAAGATAACTGTCATATATATCATGTGTCAAAAGGAAATAAAATAGTAGCATTAAGATTTTGTGCAGAGTGATAGACGTTTTAGCTAAATTTCATAAAAAATTATTTCAAATTGACTAATTTATAAAAAAGTATGCTATTTACACGTAAGTTTTTGTTCCTTTTTTAAATTTTCTAAGTGCTATTTTACCATAAAATACCAAAAAATCCTTTAAAAATTATTTTTTTTTTAAATTGGCTCCGAACGTAGGCAGTCACATTAAGGGGATGGTGGACTTTCAAATTAAACACACTGCTAATAAAAGGGACCCAAAGTTATTACCAATTATGTGAAATATATTTTTAACACATAATCTTAATACGTTTTATTCAACAGCCATATTATAAATTTCCAGCCCAAAATAAAACATATAAATTTGAAAAGTTTTAATTTTTCCTTCATTGTATAAGTGTACTACGTGCAAAAAAATTCATTAAAATAGTTTGTATATTCCATCGTGTTGCGCTCCCTTAATTGTGTAAATTGAAACTCCCTCAACTCGTTATCTCAAGGAATGCAAATAAGTTAACGCATTTCATTTCACTTAAAAATTAGCATACTTCTATAACAAATCCTTTTTATAGTTTATAATTAAATAAACATCGTACGTTCTTCCGAATGCTTCAACTCTCTTAAATTTGGAATGTTTTTAACAGGTTTTTACAGATTAAAATTGATGATGTACGTGTTTTACTGCGATGCCGTGCATTAGGGTGCTTTCCTTTTGTGCTGAACAATACAATGGAGATTAATCACTACGCAAACTCTTAAGACTTACTGGCATTAAATACATAGTTAGGGATTTGGGGAATTTACATGCCCTAAGAGGGATAATAAACTTACCTTGAAATCCTGATTTCGGAATATTCTCCGTAATTGGCTGGAACTGCAGACACTGAAAATTTGTTATCGTTAAGCATTTTATTAAGGGATTTATTTAGAGAATTCCAATATATCGGTATGAAGAGTAAATAAACGAGGAAAATTTGTTTAAACTGATTCTTCAGTGAAATGAATATTAAGTTAAATACATTTGCCACAAAAAACCACCATTACAGACATTCTACTTTCTTTAACATTATGCCATTATTTCAGTTATTGATAAAATAATATCGCTATATATTGTCTAAGTTCAATTAAAATATTTAAAACGCATTAGAAGAGAGCAATTTTTTTCTGAAAGCAAGTGAAATACTTAAGAGTACACTTTATAAAAGAGTTTTAGAATATCAGAAATATTTTGTTGGTGTTGTTTCTAATGCCCCCTGACCAGAAATTATTCCGGACCAGCTCCATATAGTCTAGGAGGTCGATAATTTTGGCTAGTTTATAATGGCAACACAAGGGTTCCACCCAATGAAGAAACAAAAAATATTGTTTATAAGGAAATACTCTAAAAAGTAATTTCATTATTTTTTTATTGTAATTATCATAAAATGTACTCCGTAGTGAAACACGGGTATTCAGCTAGTCTATAATACAACCTATTCACCTAATTCACCTAATTCACCTGACAATGAAGTTCGGTGAATGAAGTCAGAACGGTTGATCTGGCAACACTGGCGAAACAAAACGCTGCACCTGCGTAGCGGTAGGTGTTGACCATCTACCCCCACCGTTGTTCAGTTGAGCGTCGTTTGTGTTCCGTGTAAGATTTGTTTTACAAAGTGCTTGTTTAGTGCGTTTGTTCCGTGCGACAAATCGTTACCCACAATTTAGGGATGAGAAAAACGTGTTGTCGTCTTGTGCCACATCACTTGGATGACGATCACAAGCAGGCACGTTTAGAGGCTTCACAGGATTTTGTCGAAACGGCGGATGCGACACCAAACTTCTTGAACTGTATTGTCACTGAGGATGAGTCCTGATGTCTCAGGCATGACCCTGAAACGAAACGGCAAAGCATGGAATGGCGTTCTCCTGCATCACCTCGTCGGAAAAAGGTCAGAGCAGAAAAATCACGCATCAAAACGATGGTCATCCCCTTTTTTGATAGTCAAGGCATTATCCACAAGGAATTTCTACCCGAGGGAACGACGATGAATGCTGAAGGGTACATTGAAATTTTGACCCGTTTCATGAAACGTCTACGCAGGGTACGACCCCAGTACGCACAGCAATGTTCATGGTTTTTTGTTCACGACAATGCTCGCCCTCACACAGCCAATATCGTCAAACAGTTCCTGGCAAAAAGGGGGTGGTGCAAATTGAACATCCACCATACTCGCTAGATCTCAATCCTCCAGACTTCTTCCTATTCCCACAACTCAAACTCGCTTTGAAAGGAAAGAGATTTGACGATATTCCTGACAACCAACGAAACGTGACGAGGCTTTTGAACTCCATCCCAATAGAAGACTTCTTGCAAAGTTTCCAGAGCATGTATAGCAGATGTCATAGCGGGTGCATAGTTATGGGAGATGACTATTTCGAAGGACAGTAAGGTAACTTTCGTTAATATCTCATCTACGTTAATGTTACAGGACTATTCACAGAACTTTATTGTCTGACCTTGTATATATAAAACAGTTCCGTAACTCACTGATTGAATAACTGACAGATAACGCACAGACTGAACCGCTGGACCTAAAGGGTTGGAAATTTGCATGTCGATTCTTCTTATACTTTAGGGGTGCACTAAGAAATATTTTTGAAAAATTCTTCTTAGATTTTTTTAAATTAAATTTTTAAGCTGTTTTATTCTTTAATGTTTTCATTTAAAATAATAATCTGAGGGTTATAAAATTTACATCACAAGAAAGATCATAAAAGTTCCTTTAAAATGAAATCTTTTTCGAATCTTTACCTCCATTTTCTGATTTTTGGAGAATTTTTAAAGATTAATTTTTAAAATTTAATTTATTAAATGCTGATCACGTGGTTTATTGTCTTTTTTTGATACTTTAAATTAATTTATCGTAACGTGCATAACAACGAAATAAATTGACAAACAAAAGTTTTTTTTTCTTTCTCATGCCGCAGACGATTGAAAAAAATATTAAAATAAAAAATAATAAAAAATATTAAAAAAACAATACAAATATACAAAAAAAATATTAAAATACAGTAAAAGCAATGTTCCTCAAAGTGGACTATATTAACTGTGTTATATTCTTTAATATGTTCTATTAGATTTAATTTCAATATTTTCTACTACATTATTTTGTGTATTAAAATATCCGTTATGATTTTTTTACAAATATATTTTTTAGGGTTTTTTTTGGCATAAATTTCATACTTTGACCGTTGTATTTATTATAAATATTTTTTGGGCATTAACTGCATACATTGACCGTTGTATTTAATTTGAATGTACTCCGTAGTGAAACACAGGTATTCAGCTAGTATTACATATGTGCCCTTATTATTTTTGAATGTTAAAGCTTTTTAGAATTGATTCACATGAGTTTATATAATTCTTGGAGTTTTGCAGCTAGACTCTATCAAATGACTTAAATCACTGAGTAAATTATTAAGACGTTTACAGTAAACCATCTGCAACGGTGGACTGTAATTAGACGGTGAAGACAGATGACAAATTTCCATAAGACACATTGACAAAGTTCTACGGTACCGGCATTTGTAGTGCCGAATGCTTTGTATGAACATATGAGGAGATATTAATTTTACGTTTAGAATTTCATCTTGGGGTAATGACAAGCAACCGAACCGTCTTAGCTACCGGAATAGATCATTTCTAAGCAATCGTTTGAGTTTGTTTCGGTTGAGAAAGAATGCAATGAGGCAAGATTCACATGCGGGTTCTCTGAATCAAGTGCTGTGTTAAGCGGTCCGGTACATTATAAACGCTAAAAGACTCGAGATACATATCTATGTTTTCAATCATCAGTAGTTATCAAAATTATTTATTTAGAAACATGATAATTTTTGAGGGAGTTAAATTTTTTTTCTTCTTTTTTAAAATGGCTCGAAATTTTTTCTAGCTTGAAGAGGGATTATTTATTTATTTTTTAAAATTTTAACGTTATGTCATAGCGTGAGGACTTGCGTTTGTAAATTAATAAATATACATTTATTTTAGTTTTAAAATTAAGTTATATAATATGCCTTAAATGTAACTAACTTATAATATACCTAACTTTGAAATAAAAATTCTTAGTTCTTCAGAGAAATAAATGATGTTTTTTAGTTTATAAATTTAAAAAAAAAATGATAAATTTAATTTTAATAAATTTTTTTTATAACAGGAATGGCATAATAGGTGGTCACTTTAATTATACAATTTTATATTGCATATGTGTAAAATTTAATGTTATTCTAGCAAACTGTTGGGATGATATTAAGTGCGTTTTCTATTGGGAATTTTAAAAAGCTGTTTTAACCTTATTGGATTGTGTTCTAACTCTATTAGGTTTACTCACCTCAATGTTAGTCCATGAAGAAATATTTTCTACTATTGACAGCTACATAAATGATGATAATCCAATAAAAATGGTATTTTACCTCTTTCAGGGGCAACAACCTTCACCGTTTGCACGGTGTGGATATTTCACCCGATTTTTTTTAACCTAAAGAATCTTGAAAAATTTTCCAATTAAAGGTTGCAAAATGTTTTTACTCCTTTAAACTGATAACAGATGGCAGTACTCACCATTTTTCTGGTCATTTAACTGGAATACATTGAATGCAAGTGAAAAAAATACTAGATTTAGGAGTCTGCACTGTGCAAACGGCGCCCCTCAAAGGGTTAAGATAGTCTGAACTTTTCGGGCAACAGGATTCATTTTATAAATTTCGTGCATTAAAGGAATTTAGAAACGTTTAAAACATCGGATTTTTTTTTAAGAATAGTTTAATTTTTAAAATATTGTTCAAGTTTAAAAGAAGGCCTCAAGATGTAAACTTTCTTTCTCTATTAAGGAGTGCAATACAAAGAAAATTCATATCCAGATTGCAAACCTTGGACAACATTTTCTCCGTAGGTTAACACTAAGGTGAGTGAACCCTATAGGGTTAGTACAAAATAGCCTTAATTTGCATTATTAAGCATTAAACAAATACAGGATAATCTATCTATGAATATTTGCTTTTAAAGCAATACCTTTGTGTTATCAGTGTAGGAGAATTAATCTAAAATGTCCTTAAGTAGAAGAAAAATTTAATTAAATAATTTTTTTTCTTGATAAATTAATGAACAAAATGTATATAAATTTTTTAACCTTCATAGAAAAAATAATCCAAGTTCATGCTTAATTGGATCTCATTGTTAGCCTCATTTTTTTTTTTGGGGGGGGGCGTTTTTTTTCTCAACTCTTTGATGCAAGTAACCCCGTCCATTATGTAGTTTTTTTCTGCTTAATGCGCAATATCTAAATTTAATTTGCTGCATCTTGCATAATTTTCTGCCTCTGTAATATAACCATACCCGTTGGGACTCGGTTGGCCGCAGTTAGCCATCTGGTATGGGACAAATGACAGAATCCCTATTTGCCAAGTCTTCTGGACATTGTCCCAAGGTGAATGCATTTGAAATGTCAAACAAATACTGTTTGTCTTTGCTCAACAAATTCCAGTCTATATCAGGAACCGAATAATCTATGGGTTCATAATCAACCACAGGGAGTTTTTCACAGCATTGAGCTGCTGGCCGATCGGACAACTAAAATAATTAGGTCCTGCAGTTTGACCGTCAATATGTTGAAAAATATGTCGAAAAGGAAGCTCATTAAAATGCAGGAGACATATGCACGACTGTAGCGGGCGTCCTACATGATTTTCTAGTCTGTGGATGACACCGTTCTTCCATCCAGAGTTGGTTACATTGCCATTGCACCCTACTATTTGTAGTTTTTCTAGTGATGTTGATAGTTCAGACAAACGAGAAATAATGCTATGAGTTATATCATTTGATAGACTCGAGGAAGGAGATACATGTTCAGTATAAGTTGATCCAGGTTCCTGAATAAGATAATAGTGTTCTTCTTTCCCATTCCTGCGAAATTGCTTGGAATTCTAGTATATTTCAACGAAGAAAGTATCATCTTTTTGTCCGTCAAAGAAAAGACCCCAAGTTTCCTCAGTAGGTGTGAATTGACTTCAGTTGTGTTTAAACCAGTTCAACCTATTTCAAGTGAGTTCTCGTGCGTTTTGTTCCAGCAAAACGAACGAATAGCAGCACAGTGAAAATTGCACAATATTGATAAATTTCTATTTTTTCTAACACATTGCGCAAGCGGAAAAAAAAGATTATTGATCAGAATATAATTTATTTAGGTTATATAACCCATAAAACAAGCATATAAAACTAAATCATGTTTATTTTGAAAGTTTTAACAAACAGAAAAAAATTGCAAAAAAAAAAGTGATTTTTGCAATTTTTCATAAACTTCAAGTACGATGCGCGAAGGGAAAATGTTAACCGATTTTAATTTTTTGTATTCCGTTTTTCTTCTTTTTACAAAAGGTAACTTTTTCGCACTAAAGCGTTCCGAGAAAAAATATTTATTTATTTCGACCAACCCTAATGTGCCCTTTTAAGTATGCCTCCTCATTTTTAGAAGTATTGGATTGTTTTTTCACATTTATATGAATTTTTAAGTTGTGTTCTATGAAAAATATGGAAAAAGGCCAATTTCATGATTTTTTGTACATTTCCAGTTTTATGTTTGAAATGTGGTTTCTATTTCAAAAAATCATGTCTATCGTTTTGTTACATCTAGTAATTTTTAATGTCAATATTGATGAAATTTAATTTTTAAATAAATTTTCAATTCAATGTTTCTTATTGGGAACATTGGACAGTAAAAGGTTAATTTACAGTATCAGGCATTATACAAATACAGGTGGATCTAGGAATATTTGCTATGAAAGCAATACCTTTTAGCTATCGACTGACGAATTAATATAAAATTCCTTAAATAGAAAATTCCTAGTTGAAAAACTTTTTCTTTGATAAAGTAATGAACAAAAATTTAAAAAAAAATTTAACCTTCATAGAAAAAAGTAATCCAAATTCATTCTTAATTAGATCTCATTGCTACCCTCATTCTTGGGGGTTCTTTCTTGGGGGGTCTTCTCAACACTTTGATGTAAGTAATCCCGTCCATTGCGTAGTTTTTCTTTCTGTTTATGCGCAATATCTTAATTTAATTTGCTGAATCTTGCATATTTTTCTGCCTCTGTAATATAATCATACCCGTCGGGAATCAAAATACACTCATGGACAAAAAAATTAGCGCACCAAGAAGGAGTCGTCAAAATGAAACGAAATTTTACATACGTAATGACTACTTTGATATAAGTAAATGATAAGAAAATCAAAGAAAAAGGATAATTTATTTCAGAGAAAAAGGCAAAAGAACGGAGGAGTTAATACTCCGTTGGACCCCCTCTAGCGCGAATGCACGATGCGATACGATCGGGCATTGAGTCATACAAGTTCTGTATGATGTCTTGAGACATTTCGTTCCATATTTGCTGTAACCTTGCCTCTAGTTCGTTCAAACTCGTGGGATGCCTAACTCGTCGTCCCAAATGATCCCAGATATGCTCGATTGGAGACAAATCTGGGGATCGGGCAGGCCAAGGAAGGGTAGTAACAGTGCGGAGACAGTCTTGTGACACCCTTGCCGTATGAGGCCGAGCATTGTCTTGTTGAAAAATGGCTCCTGGGAGCCGTTGCATGAGTGGCAACACATGTGGTTGCAGGATTTCATGAACATACCGCTGGGCTGTCATGGTGCCACGGAACAATACTAGGGGTAACCGTCTATTGTAGGCAATCTCAACCCCATACCATCACACCAGTTGTGGGAGCGATGTGTCGCTGTACAGCAAAGGCAGGATTGAAGCGTTCACCACGGGCTCTCCACACACGAACACGATTGTCATCAATGCCGAGATTGAATCTGGATTCGTCGCTAAAGACGACCTGGTTCCATTCCGCTGCTGTCCAGTTTCCTCGTGCGCGGCAAAACTCCAAACGGAGGCGTCGATGGGTGGGCGTCAATGGCAGCACACGTAATGGGCGCCGCGATACCAACTGTCCTTCAGCCAGGCGCTTTCGTATGGTTCGAGAAGACACAGAGGCCCCTAGTGAAGGTGCTACCTGTGCCTCGATGGCGGCCGATGAAGCAGTTGGCTGCACGCGTGCATTTCTTACGATGTGGCGGTCTTCTCGACGACTGGTCTGTCGAGGGCGTCCTGAGCCTGGTCTTCCTGTACATGACATCTATCGGGTCCACTAGTCCCAACACCTCCTCACAACACAATCAGAGCAAACATGACAACAGGAAGAAAAAGTACTAGTGTCGTATAAAATACCATTAAACATTGACAATCCATAAGCGCTATGCAGCTATATAAAATGCAATGAGACATGTTTACAAAAGTATAACTCGAAATCAAACTAATGAACAATGGCAATCTTACTATGCAAGTCTTATAATTGCATATATATTATCGAATGTACGGTTTGTAAATTAAAGTATATTGGACAGACTAAAAATACATTAAATAAACGTCTAAATCTACATAGAAGTCAGGTATATAATATTAAGGATAAATCTGTATCTCACAAAATTGCACATTTTGGTAAACATGGTGTGGAAAATATGAAGGTATCTATAATAGACATAGTGTGTAGTCTGTCTATGAGACATTGGTGGGAAAACCACCACATAGCTCAATTCAACACCGTATATCCGTATGGCTTAAATACAAGAATTTATGATCATGTTACCAGTTACGATATAATTTCTCATTGCTATACTCCTAGTATTAGGGATACATATGGTACTAACAATAAGGTAACTAAACGTAAACAAAGAGGTTGACGAAAGAAAAGCTATAATTGGAATAATTATTTAAGTGATTTAATGGATTTCAGCAAAGTAATTAAAGAAAGTAATATTATTCCATACAATTGGATAAAAAATTAATTTATGGTACCAGAAAGAAATGGCTACTGAAACTTTGGCTATATTGCCGTAATAAGGAATTTACGTCGTTATTTGAAAGGGATTCAATTATTCCTCTTACTTTCTTAGATTTGATAAAATCAAGATGTCACTTTTATAATATTGAATTAACTGACAAAGAAACATCTAACGTTGATAAATTAAACTATTGTAATATTACGTATTCAAATAAAGTATTTGACGATATTCCATTTAATAAAAATTTTTAATGATAAGGACTTTAATTTTCCAATATACGGTATAAAAATTAGTGTGAGTTTTAAGTACAATTTACCTGTTGGACGAAATGTTTTTAACTATAATGAAGTTTCTAAGAATTTGTCGTCGGTAGATTATAAACGGTGCATCTGTTCGGAAAATGATAGGTATTACGATATACATCACAAACATAACATAACAGGAGATCTTGATATCGTTAAGAATATAGCTTTAAAAAATTTACTACTCTGCGGTACTAAATATCGTATTGAAAAGTACTATTTTGTATTGGAAAGCGTTAAAAAGGAACTTGATGAATGTATATATAGAATGGCTGTTAAATATAGCTGTCCATTAACTGCTTTTGATGAATGGCGTTTCAAAGTTAATAACGCAATATCTCATTGTTATAGGCCAGAATTACAAAATGCACAAAATTGCGGACTGTTAGGTAAATTAAAAACTGCAATAAGTGAATTAAAAGACCAGTTTGTAATCACATACGTGGATAAAGTTGCGTCAAGTTATGCTTTCGTATGTAAAAAATATTATTGTGAATATCTAGAAAATATATACAAAGACCAATCAATTTATAAAAAGGATCTTTCATCATTGAATGAGAAAAATAATCGTATAAGGGCGTTATATCGTAAAATTGGATTTAAAATCACGAACATTAAATACCCTTATTTAGTCTTAGTACCTAAATTCCATAAAAATCCGATAAAGTTTAGACCAATAACTGTGGGCTATAAATCGCATTTAACATATGCAAATGATCGCTTATTGGCTATTCTTAAAGTCGTATATAAGGAACTAATTAAGGAGGGAGGTTATATGATCGGGAATAGTTTTGAGGTAATTGACAAGTTAAATAATGAAAGTGGTATTAATTATATAAAGAGTTTTGACTTCGCAGATTTATTCAACACTATTAATATAAACGATTTATTTGAAATTACTAAAAATCTTTATGAAAAATATGACCTAAAAATGTACATAACATATCATCGTTATGAGACTCTAGTGCAATTGGTACTTAAAGAGACATATTTATATGACGGCACACATTTCTTCCGCCAAATACATGGTATCCCAATGGGGGGAGGTTGTTCCTCAATATTGGCAGACATTTACCTCCACCATTATGAAATGGGGACCGCCTTATTGAGTGAGCTAATATATTTCAGATATGTGGATGATGTTTTAATTTGCACTAAGTACAAAGAGCAGGTCATAGATCTGGGGTTTTATCCAAAAAATCTTAGCCTGTTAGAATCTGATAAAACACCGGATGATCGAGTTGTATTTCTGGATTTAAGCTTATGTGTTGATGAAGAGAGTAGTCTAGTAAAACACAAAATGCATGATAAAAGGGACTATTATCCATTTACTACACAACGCGTAATGCCTTGGAATACTTGTTTACATAGAAATGTAAAGCGCAACCTAATCATTAACTACATCCTACGTATTAAACGTCTAAACTGTAACAAATTGGAAATACAATCAGGTATAAAATCATTTGCAAACATTGCTTTAGAAATGGGTTTTCCTTTGGGATTTTTATTAAAAACCATATGTGAATTCCATTCGATCGATAGGAAAGAATGTCTTAATCGATATTTCAGTAATTGAAGTAATAATATGATTAGTTGGCAATTTGCGTTTCGCACCTGTTAGTCTTTTACTGTCTATAATGTAGAGTTGCACTAGGTATGTGTCCTTGCTATTTAAGTTATAATTATAGTAGTAATCGTTATAATTAGTTATAATGATAGTTCTAAATGTATATATTTGATAATGTTTAGAGTATTGTGTGTGGATATTTCGATACTTAGGAGGTGCTTATTTGAAGTGGTTTTATGTGGATACAGTTATAATTTAGTCATAAGTCTAAATATTTTTAAAAATTATTATATGATGCATTGTTTATAGGTGTAGTTAATATATGGGGTGGCTGCAATGTTTTAGTGAATTGACAAATAGTTTTGAAATAATTTAACCCAGGTTTTTAATGTACGTTGTTCCAGTTCCTTTATTTTTTTATTTCATCGCTCCTTGCTTTGTTTTGACTTTACGTCAGGTTGCAGATGAAGAATGACTTCCGGGAGTGTTACCTAGGTACAAACATGTTTAACCGGAGTGTTGGGGGTCACAACTCCCCCCGGTCATTTATATTCTTCATCTTTCAGGTTGATGAATTGTGCTGGTGTTGTCAGGTTTAATAATGTTTTTATTTAATATATATATATATATATATATATGTATATATATATATATATATATATATATATATATATATATATATATATATATATATATATATATATATATATATATATATATATATATATATATATATATATATATATGTAGCGTGGAATGTAATGCTACAGTTAATGTGTGCTAATTTTGCCCCAGTTTAATCTAGAATTAATTTAATATCAGGAAATACTTTAATTCAGTCACTTTGTCATGTAATATTTCACATTAACAGGTGTGTTTCTAGGCCCTTTCTTTGAATTCAGGGTGATCTTTCTTAACGACATCGTTGCTCATTCATACACATCTGTGCGTAAATAGAATCAGCTCGATATTGTTGAAAAAACCATTACGGTTCTATTTTTTATTAAGTTAAGGTTCTCTTGTTGCAAGAATTTATTTAAACTACGGTTTCGTGTTTACGGGCTAACAAACAGCGTACCATCTATCAAAATCCCTTTCGAAAGCAGTTAGTCATTTACACGGCGCTCAAGGCGACGTACCCATAATGTACGCCGTTTCACTTGCCCCCAAAGGCAGTACCGTCATTTCATTCTGTGCAGCTTCTCTGAAAACCGCTTTGGCGATAAATCGCCAAATTTTGGTGAATCTCAAAAGTCGCCAGGTCTCACCAGCTCAGCCATTCACCGCGTTTTAAATTTGCCGCGCCTTTTCGTCATAAGCAGATGGTTGCAACTTTTCGCCTGTTATCGCCCTTTTAACTTAATGCGCGTCCTGCCTTCACACTAAGTACGATACGGCGCTTGGCATCTTGGCACACAACTTTCGTGTAACCCCCGCTCCATATACTCCTGTCTGAGAAGAACTTGAATTCACACACTCTTTGAGAGATAACGATTTTTTTGCTAGATATATAAGTCGTGCCTTTTAGAAGCCCCTCCCGAATGCGGCGTTTGCCTAATTCTGTGAGGAGGCTATACCATTTTCGATGCATGTATTTTTATAGACCATGGCGGTCATTTTGTCTTTTAACTGGATTTGCTGTTATATGAGAACTTTACTGATGAAGTAACGTTGTGTACTGTAGTAATCTTGTACTACTAAGGCCTAGTAATTAATTGAATAAATTTGTGTCGACCTAGAAAAAGTGAGTTAAGTGTAGTTAATTGGTGTAACTTAATATCTTGCGGGATAGTAGTCGACGATGGAACTTCCTGCGGTTATCTGCTTTACTTCGCTGCAACCACTTCACAATCAATTATCGGCAAACACGAACTGAAGAGTCCAGATTTCGAAGGTATTTATCTTCATTACGTTACTGACTTGTTCGTATATATAGTTTATGCCATTCCGGACAGTGCCTGGAGTATTTCATCAGTTCCCTTGTGTTCCGGCTGGTAGATGTCCTAGATGCGGCGAACCTTCATCGAAGCGTTTATGATTCATTTTTTGTTAGGAACGCTTCACGCTTATTGACTGAGTACATCGTAGATATATTCGTCATAGACTTTCGGCCACCTTGACCTTTTAAGAACATTGTGTCGTCGAATTTCCGTTACGAACAAGTGTGCCGTCCTTCGGCAGTATAAACTACGATGCCGTTTTACTCCCTCGATATGATGCAGTAATAATTTTCGTGCACAGACAACGACACGTTACCATTCCTTTTGCTGGGAAAGACCACTTACGACCTCCTAGATAGATAAAGGACAATTTCACTTGCACAGATATGGTACTGTTCCCTCTTCACCAATACAATATATATATATGAAAAATAGGTATACTGCAAAGAGATCCGTACTTTGAATTCTAGGGTTCTTAATTCAAAGAATGAAGAATTCAAAGAATGAATTCTTTGAATTCAGTGTAATACAAATATATTATTCGTATTCAGTTTATAAAGGGAAAATTATAAAATTAAAAATTATATTAAATAAAATTATATTAAATAAATTAAAAATTATAAAACTAAATATTAAAAATAAAAGTAAATAATCACACTTTTATTTTATAAATTAATGTATATTTCTTTTATATATCTTACCCCTCATACAGAAATCTGCAAAGAAATAAAGAATAAAACAAAACATTGTCCGGAAATACACTGTATTTTCGATTAAAAAAATATTAAAATTAATGAATTTTAATGACATTATCGCATTTATTATAACAAATAATTTTAAGCATACATTACCTCATGAGTCCTTAAATTTAATTACTGATAAAATCTCTTAATTTTGTCTAAGTTTTTGTTTGATAAAAGGTTTTCTCTCATAATACGTCTCGCATCTTTGCAATGTACTAAAAAGCCCTTCAGGCGTATTTTTTTCAAACTGTAATTCGCGACCGAGTGCGAAAAGAAAGTTAATGTGTTAAGAAAGAATAAGTTTGAACTGTTCAGAAATATTTTGAGAAATATGGATGAAAAAAAAATTGGATCACAAGAAAAAGTTCGTTAAATAGAGAATGCACTTCGCTATTTGGAGGTTATTTTACGAAGAAATTCGCAAAATGTTCTTGGTTCCAAGAAAAAGTTCGCAAAATAGAGGTTTGTTAACTAGAGGTCCGACTGTATATATAAATATACGCATGTATGTATATATATATATATATATATATATATATATATATATATATATATATATGTAAAATAGGTATACCGCAAAGAGATCCGTACTTTGAATTTTAGGGTTCTTCAGTGTAATAAAAATATATTATTCGCATTCGGATTATAAAGGGGAAATTATAAAATTAAAAATTTCGAGGTTGAAATCCCTCGTCTCCTTAAGTTTCTATTGCAAATTTTAAAAAGCTGTAACTTACTTACTTAATTTAGAGTATTAAAAATTAAACAAATCCAGGAGAATCTAGGAATATTTGCTTTAAAATTAATACCTTTGCGTTATCGATGAAGGAGAATTAATCTAAAATTTCCTTATGCGGTTGAAAAATTCTAATTAAATAACTTTTAGCATTGATAAAGTAATGAACAAAAAATAAATATCATTTTTTAATCTTCATGGAAAAGAAATAACCGAAATTCATGCTTAATTGGATCTCATTGTTAGCCTCATTTTTTTGGAGTCGTTTATTTCTCAAAGCTTTGATGTAAGTAATCCCGTCCATTATGCAGTTTTTTCTGCTTAATGCGCAATATCTTAATTTAATTTGCTGAATCTTGCATATTTTCTGTCCTTCTAAATTAATCATACCCGTCGGGAATGAAAATATACTAGCCTTAGCTTAATGATAACTTAACCATGCTTTAACCGTAACGATAAATGAAATGTTATTCGGTAAGGAATAAATATTGCTCTCTTAATCGTACGTCGTTCAAATGATGAATACGTTTCCTCGCGTATCACCTATTTTCTCGTAATCAAAAAAGAAGTTTCGATCGCGCATGCTCTTGAGATTCTCGCTGATTGTTATTTCATCATACAATTTGGGAATGTTAATTTTGAGAGTACAGTTTTGTTTAAAATTTTAAAATGGTGGCGCTTGTAAAAATAGTCTTTATTCCTATACTGATTTCATTTGATATTTAAACAAAGTTATTTTATAACTTTAAAAGGGGCTTTCAACCGCGGTCTTTTTAATTTTCAATTTTTAGCTCTTTATACAATAAGAGAATAAGTAATATTTTTTTCACCGCATCGAAGACAGTGCGAATTTATGTATAAAGTATTTTGTGCCAGAATAAATCATGAGTTTCATAATATTTTTCAAAAATGCTTAAATTTTTGAAATGATTCACGCGTATTCCATATCGATTTGAAAACCTTAAATTTTGTCATATAATTTTACCGCATAAATGTAATCATAACTGGGTATTAGTTTTCTTTTTTTAATGAATCAGAAGCCCTTAATAATTTTTTTTTGTTATAATTTACGTTTATGTTTATTTTTACTTCATTTCATGGTCTATAAATTTTGAAAATAAAAGTGGTTTCAAAGAATGATATACATTTTTGTGATAAACACTTGAATTAACAATTCTGAGAAATTTGGAAGAAATGAAAAGGCAAATATTGAGCATGGAGAATTTCGAAAAATACTCGCATCTTTGAAAAAAAAAATGAAAAAAAAGGCTTTACTCTGCCTTATTATGCTTACTCGGGAATTCTAAGTGTCTTTAACGTAGTAAAAAATATTCTTAATGATTCTCAGTTTCTATGAAATGATAAAAATTGAAAATTAAAAAGATGGGGTTTTAAGTTCCCTTGCCCTTTTAAGAAGACAAGGGACCTTCAACCTCGCTTTTTTTAAATTTAAAATATTTTATTTATATTCAAAATGAAAATAATTAATATCATTTTCTACTACAATGAAGACGCTTAGAATTAACAAAAGACTTTTTTAGGAAAAAATAAGACCTGTAAAGGAAAATATGAAAATCAGGTATTGTCCTGCCAAAATATCTTATTTTGAATTCGAAGGGACTTCAATGTAGAAAAAAGAATATTATTATTGTCATTCTGTATATAAAGGAAAAAATTGAAAATTAAAAACTAATCGAGTTTAAAAGCCCATTGTTCTCTTAATCAGTTACATAATCAGTACAGAAAACAATTATGCAATAGTATGTTTTGATATCATTTAAAACTCTTACTTATATTTTTCTTACTTATGGCATCTATAAAATATTTTGTAACATTATTAAAAGGTGGGAATATACTAATACAGGTTAGTCTATATATATATAAAACATTTCTGACATTAACTGACTGACATACAACGCACAGACCAAACTGCTGGTCCTAAAGGGCTGAAATTTTGCATGGCGATTCTTCTTATAGTGTACGGGTGCACCAAGACAGATTTTTAAAAAATTCTTAGATTTTTTTAAATTAAATTTTTAAGCTATTTTAGTAACTTTTTTTAAGTTTGCATTTAAAATAATAATTTGAGGGTTATAAAATTTATATCACGAGAAAGATCATAAAACTTCCTTTAAAATGAAATCTCTTTCCAATCTTTACCTCCATTTTCTGATTTTTGGTAAATTTTTAAAGATTAATTTTTAGAATTTAATTTATTAAATGCTGATGACGTGATTTCTTTTTCTGATACTTTAAATAATTTTATAGTCACAATTTATCGTCACAATTTATCGTCATGTGCTTAAAAAAATAAGACAAAAAAATATTTTTTTTTCTTGCTAATGCGGCAGAGATTGGACATTATCCAAAAACATATTACCATACAGTAAAAGAAATGTTCCCTAAACTGTACTATATTAACTGTACTATATTCTTTAGTATGTCCTATTAGATTTAATTTGAATATTTTCTTCTACATTATTCTGTCTATAAAAATATCCCTTAAGATATTTTTGTAAATATTTTTTTACATCAATTGTATACATTGATCGTCGTATTTATTATAAATATATATACATATTTTTTTTTTTGGCATTGATTGTATTCATTGACTTTTGTATTTATTTGAATGTACTCCGTAACGAAGTGCGGGTTTTCAGCTATTAAAATTATAAAAAGAAACTTGAACACAAAAGGAGTGATAGACAATAGCTTCTTGACATTTTGTCTCTGTCTTCTCAATATGTTCCTAGAATAGAAGTGGGTGTAAATGCAGGACAGTTTCTATTGGATCCCAATCTAAATGTTCTCCGGAATATCACTTTTGTCTAAGAATTCAAACGTGAGGACGTCGGTTTATTTGCATATAAGTAATCACTCTGTGTCGCGTGGGAGGATACATGGCTTGGTGAAAGGATGTCATCACGTGATACCCCCTCAAATATGTCTATACATAATGGACAGTGGTATTCAATGTCGTGGCAACACACATACGTCAATTCTCGTCTGCAGAACTACGTCATATCATCTAAACTTCCAGCCTGCAGAATTACGTCACACCGTACACTCACTGCGCGTATAGAGTCTAAATTTTGATATATATATATATATATATATCGTGTGCGATTTACTTCGTTTACTCTTTTGAGTGGTTCTCTCAACTTGTTCTTTTTCATTCTTCTTCAGAGTATTCTTGAGCTGCTGTTGTCCAGGACACAAAATTATTGCATTAAATTATTTTTGTTCTTTTACGCTTAAAATGAGGTTTAAATCATGTTTCTATCTTAATTAGAACTGGATAAATTATTATTTTTTTTGCAACATTCTAATAGTAGCCAATCGTTGTTTAAACCTGTAGGTGCGTTTGTCTGAATGATGGGTTTTTTCCCCATTTTTCGTCTTTAAATTGTTATTAGTCAAGAACCGTTAAAGATAAATGATTGAAAGTTGGAACATGTCTTTTTCAACTATTTTACTTTAATTTTGATAATTTTAATTTTTAATCAAGGTATAGCAGGTAAAGGTAGTTTGACTGCTTTTACGATGTATAGAAACGAAGTACAAACGGCTGATTTTTCATTTTCGAACTTTCGTATGTTAATCAGCGTGTTTTGTTAAAATCTGTAGCTGCTCTAGGAAAGAGATTCGTATGTTGTGCCTCTTGGCAATATTTGGCACGGTTTCTATGTTTTCTGCCAATCGCGAAAAACTCAGAAACCGTAACAAAATCGCAATTATAACAGTTTACCTAAGTGACGCCATATTTTCAATGTAACTTAGGCTTAAAATAAAAAAAATTGCCGAAGATAGAAAAAAATTAAAAAATCAGTGCATATTATAAACATATATATGTGAAATTTCTTTAATATACCATTACATATAAATATATATCTATATATATATATATATATATATCTATATATATATATATATATCTATATATATATATATATATGTATATATACTTTTTTTTAAAGTGGAGACACTTGTCGTCAAACATTCACCTATACTACGCCCCAGTTTAATGTCCATTTTAGTATGGGGGCACCATATGGGCAGACAGAATTACCCCCTATGGAGGGACGCCACAAAGTGAGGCATTTTTCGTGGTGCTACACCGGGATTTGATCCGAGCACCCTCAGCATCGAAAACCAGCGCGCTGTACCACAGGGCCACCACAGCCCGCCACTACATATATAGAAATCGAGCTAAAGTAAAAGATAATTTAAAACATAAAACAAAAATCATTAATAAATAAAATAACAAATACGTTTTATAAGAAAAAAATTAATTCTGAAACTTACCAATAAATCACGTTTTTAATAATCAATACTGAAACGGTTCTGGGGTTGTCTCAATTGCAACTGCCAATCAAAAATTGGGAACCCCAAAATTGCGAAACATAGAAATTACTTTTCGAAAATAAGAATCTCTAGGAAGTAAACCTGCTCCTCTGAATTCATTATAGAAAACTATGTAAAAATAGAAAAATTCAAAAGTACCGGGTGCAGGACTTAAACAAATGACAGGAGAACATAGACTTACCAGAAATCCGACACAGAAATCGTACTACCATATTGAATTTACGATCGTAATGTAGTCTCAAATATTTTTTTGGGGGGTTTCGATACCCGTATCTGACAAATCCACCATCTTGTACACAAATGGAGGCTGGTGCACGAAAAATTTGTCGTGGCTGCAATGTCCTCCAACTTCTCAAATTCACCTTAGGAGGTTCGGGATCAAGTGAAGCGGTCTCGTCACTGAACTCGGTTCTAAATTACGGAACTGGCTTGTAGGGGGTAGTGCTGACCATCTATATGGTGTCCCCTTAAACAAATGGCCAGCAAATAAACAGGAAAACCAACGTAAATAAAGCACAAATAGCAGTAAGATGAAATTATTTTTCATGCGGCCGTTTCGAAGCTACAAAGGATCTTCTTTATCAGTGCAACGAACTGAGTGGCAGCTCAACATAGCCGAAGACTACGCGACCAGACACGTGTACATGCACTTAAATACCCGCACGTGTCGAGCACCCAAAGGCACGAAGCAGCGGAGAGACCGAAATAGGGCAAGCAGGGCAATCTCGTGTCAAAAGGGAAAAAAATTGAAAAATTGAAGAAACAGGCCAACACAGCTAAATAAACCCGTTCCATAATTGAGGAAAAACAGGGGTGCTTGACAAATCATTAACAAAAGAACCCGGATTTTTAAAAAAGGTGATAAGCTTCCCACAAATCAAGATCGGCAGGCGACCGACATTTCTGAATAATGGAGGCAGAAGAAAAATCAAACAGATGATTCGAAGTCCAGGCGTGTTGAGCAATAGACGAGCGATTTAACTCTTGTTTTTTTACATAACTCTCGTGTTACTTCAAGCGGAATTTAAGAGCACTCTTGGTTTGTCCACACTGGAAATAAGGCCACACTGGCAAGAAACCCGGTAGATACCTCAGCTATTTAAGCGATCAATGGGGTGTTTGACATCCAAAAAAGATATTTTATTGACCGGAGAGAAAATAACCTTAAATAGCCAGTGGTCTAGCGGTGTACATACTAGCGAATGTCTAGCGACATGTGCATCCGCGTTAGAAAAAAATAATTGTTTTTGAGTAAAACTATCACGTTTCATTTCCTAAATAGTCTTTACTCCCAAAAACAAATGTTTGAGATTGCATTACGATCGAAATTCATACGATTGCATACGATCGATGGTATGAACTATCGTGTTTCATTTCCTCGATGGCCGAATGACTAAGGCCCTGGCATTCGGCACCAGATTCTGTATGTTCGTTACAACTATTGGCATGGATGTATGTAGCCGATCGGAATAGGCTTTAAAGGGAGTCATCATCTTGAAAAGGCAGAATTTTTACTGTTTGTTCGAACTTCTATAATTTTTGTTATATTGTCCATTATATATGAAATTTTTAGTACTAGCCGCTGCGCAACCAGCATGGTCGCTTTTAGTTTTATATTTTCTTTTGCAAAACAACTCAACTGAAAGTAACATATGTAAGAAAAGTTACCATTACCTGTCATCATAAATATACGTTGTTAAGGGGTATTCTCTATAAGGCTGATTCTAAAACATCGTGATTAAAAAATGTGAATTTCCATTACTTCAGAACAGAGTGAAAGATAAGACGGAGAAACCCAACACCAATGATTTTTAAAATTACATCCCTTTCTGTATGTACTATTTTTGAAAATTAAGTTATCTACACTTTATCAGTACATCCAAAAAGAAATTGTTGGGGAAATTTTTTTTCACTTAAAAAATGGAGTAAATATTCAGCAAGTACTAAAACAAGGGTTGGCAAGTAATTTTAAGTGGGATTCGGATAGTATTAATAATTTTTATCGAGGTCCAGAAAGAAAAACTCAATATACTTACTAGTTTTAAATTTTTATTTTGACTCATTTAAGCAATTATATAAAACACAATATGTAGGTATTCTTAAAAATTAATGCAAGAAATTACACCTGCGGTCTTGAGCCAGTTTTTTATACTTTGGTTCACGTGGGGAAAAGCTAATGCGAAGAGTGTCTTCAAGGTGGGCGTCCGTTAATCTCGAACGATATTTGTTCTTAAAAAAATTCATTTTTGAAAAAGATGATTCACATACATATGTGGAGCCAAACATAGTAACCAGGTTGATAGCTAGTTTTTTGCAATTTTCAAACTTTTCTGAATCATGTTTACCCAAAAATTCTTCAGTGGGTTCAATTTTATATATTTGAAAAGAAATATCTTCGTGTAAGTCAATTATCTCCATTTGAAGTAAACGCTTTGAAAGACTGAACAACTTCGCAGCCACGTTAGTCCATTCTGTCGGTGCAGCAATTTCATACGGCGATTTAAGGATTTAAGACAGCTTCCCTATCTCTGCAAAGTCTTGGAAACTTGCAGCAAATTCCTTCCCAAGATCTGATATAAACCTTAAAAATACTGCAATGACTTCTTCAGAGTTCTTCTTTTTATATTTAAGAATTGTTGGGAAATTAATAAATTCTTGACTCGCAATATCTTTTCGAAAGATATCTAGCTTGCGACGGAAAGCAGACACACTTTGTATCAGATCATATATTAATGTTCTATTTTCTTGTAACTTGGTGTTGAGCAGATTTAAATATTTCAGAATGTCTTTCAGGAAAGCCACAGCTAGCATATTGTTCTCGTTTGTTATGAACTCCAAGTGATTCCTTGCTTCCTGCGTATCCAAATTTTGCAAGAAGAAGGTTACTTGTTCTTTTATTTGCCAGAAACGTTCAATAACTTGACCTCTACTTAGTTAACGAACATTGTTGTGTTGCAGTAAGTCAGAATACGCCGAATCACATTCAGAAAGAAACTCCTTGAACTGTCGGTGCTGAAGAGCAGAACAAGACCTCATAAAATTAATCAACTTGGCCAAGCTGTCTATTACTTCTTTCAGAGTAACACTAAGTTTTCCACAAAGGACTGTGTGGTGAATTATGCACTGATAAGATATTAGGCCTGTATTCTTATCTCTGATTCTCTTTACTAATCCTGGGCACCATGTTATCTTAACTAATATTTGATTTTGTTAAGAATTCATCAAAAGTAGGCCTATAAGGCAGCGTAAAACAGAATTGTTCAGTCCACTCAGTCAAAACCTTCCTATTTTCACTGTCAACTTTTCGCTTTTTAGGATCCATATTGATGCAGGTACCAAGCGTTTTAGTACACGACAAATTATAACATAAATGAATGAATGCTCCTCACAAGATCGAAACGCAACTACCTAATAACTGACGACGTGTCGAAACATGCAAACCAGTACGCTCCCTCCCGCCCACACCCTCGCACTCTAACGCACTCTCTTGTGCTACACAGCATAGCATATCTACCTACTAAAACTAGTTATATAAAAATATTAATTAAATTGAATAGGTAGTTAAGTTATTTAACAATATTTGGCGGTCCAGGTTTCGACCTTCCACTTTCCGGATACGGACCGCGGTCCACCTGTTGCCGACCGCTGTATTAAAATATAGTGTGGATTACATCACTCTTTGTATGTGATATTGTACACAATTCAGATATCTACACTTAAACCTATCAAATAATAAATTGTTAGGAAAATTTCTTCACTTATGAAATGGAGTAAACATTCAGAAAGTACTTAAAAACGTGTAAAAAATTAACTATTAATGGCTGTCGGTTGCTATGCTGGCGACGATTAAGCCTAACTTCGAAATCATTTATGCTCACTCTTAATGAATTATTTCTTCTTCGCTTTCTTTATTGAAACTGTTCCCAATTTTCACTTCATCGTGTAGGTCACTTTCGAGCATTCCTGATTTTAGCACGTAAATCCATGTTGACACGCGGCTGCAAATTGCTGACGGCCTCTAATGTTTGCTTCTGGTGGTTGCAGCCGTTGTCATTCGGAGTGTAGAAATATCGTCGATTTTTGTGCCGCATACCTACGCGTTTTATATATATATATATATATATATATATATTAGTTATATTACTTTATAGATTATTTTCCCTGAATTAAATGTATTACGAGTAAATAAGAATTTTGTTTATGAAGTAAGACGTGAATGTATTTTCTTAAACTTCAAATTTATACTGATACACCGCGCGCAGACTTACAACAACGCTAATTAAGTTTCAATAATAATTTTTAAATTTTTGTGATGCTAAAGCATTACGTATATTTCTACACCTATTCAAATTTAAAAACACCCAAAAATATTTACTCTAAGGCAATCATATTTAAAAAAACCTGAAAAAGCACATAAAATTACAAGTCAAATGCTATAAATCCATAGTAAAATATTTTTTTAAAGAAACCATTTGGTGCGTATTTTTGGTAGCATCATTATACACCTATCCTGAAAATATGAAAGCAATATCTGCAGCAGTTTCCTTTATACACTGTACGCAAGCATGGAAATGATCATTTCGTGAAAAAGGCTTCTAAAGTTCCCACACTGGTAATGTTTCCATTGGAACTGCTTCTTTCATGTCATAGTTTTTAATGTTCTAGTTGGAATATTTTAACGCGGATTGTTTTAAATGTTTCAGAACTGTTCAAATATTCTAAATATGCAAGAAAAGTAAAATTCAATTTTTTGAAGGTTCAAAGGTGATGTAGCGTACTGGAAAGATGAGGTTATTTTTCCCGAAACCCCACAAGCTCTTGGAAAACACAGCTGCGTGTTTTCAAGGAATGTGTTGTTCGGTTCCACCAGTTTCGGAACCCGTGGGGGAATGAAAGACCGTTTCCCTCACAAGACAAGCCACTAAAGCTGTCAACTTAACGTTTCGAAATGTAATAAAGTTCGGCGTGTCAAGAAGAACTGTCAGCCGATAATCTGGCGGCTCCTCCACCCCTTCTGAAAAATCCAGGCATTGAGGGAGACGCTTCATAGATCCCGCACAGAGTAGACGTGTTTTTACTAGGCTCCTGTGTTGTTGGGCCGAAAATGGGCCCGGGAGCGTGTATCTGCAAATCTGAACCCAACTTAAGTGAATTTGTCGAAACGTCTAATGTTTAATTTTTTTCTTGTAAATAAATTGTTAAGTTTGTTTTAAAATTTTGGTTTTCGTTTTTAATTAGAACTCTGTCTTTCTTTGGTATGGATCAATAGTTTTGAAATGGAATTAATGCAAAATGCCTCAGAGAGAATAGCCTTACTACTTGTCGTGACGCCACAGTGATGACTCCCCAAGCAGTTGGTCCCGGTGTAATTAGTCCTCGTGTAGCAAAAGTTTACCGTTGCTCTCCAAACCGAACCAAACAAAATCGTTTCATTTCCTATCCCTTAATAAGGAAGAAGGTGTGTTTAAACTTCAAAAGTTAATTTATTTGCGATTTCGTGGTTGCCGTCTGTCGGAAAAAAATATTCCGCTTTCGGAAATTCATATATTTTTTAAATAATGGTAACTTGGCATTATAAAAAAATTACTGGTGAAAACAGGCATTAATAGAGAATACTTTAGAACTATAGTGATTGCTAAAAACATTAAAATTTTGCCAAAATCTAAACGATTTCTACAATGCAAACTATTTCTTATTGGGAAAATAAAACGAAATTTAATATTAAAACATTTATCCAATAATTTACTTCTTACAAAATTTAAATGAGGTTGTCTTGGTATATAATATTTTTATTTTCTCGAAGTTTTATTAATTTAAAAATGTCTGCTATAGCTTTTTTTGCATTTAGAATACAAAGAACATTGTATTAAACAATTTTTTAACATTGACTGTTGAAATGATTTACTTGTTTTGATTTGTTAGCAATAATGCTTAGATTAGTTGAGTTTTGCCTATACTTAAGTATGTTTGCTCTTCGATTTTTCACAAACTTTAGAATTTTAATTTAATTTTTATTTCTACGGAATCTCAAGAAGTGAAATGACATCAAAGACGATACTTTTACTCTTTAAATAGATGTTTGAGGCTACATTAGGGGAAACCTTAAAAATTTTTAACGGGTAAATCTCACGCGACAAATTCCTTTCAGGATTGTTTTGGTCGCATATTAAGTAATTAGATATTTAAGAGTTCATTAGGAGAAACCATAAAAATTTCTTACTCGACAATCTAGTACAGGGATTCCCAACAGGATCCAGAAAACAGGAAACAGGTAAGGGTTTCCTACCATAAAATTCTATAAAGTACCTACTAAATTTAGGTTTGTTACATGTAGTACAAATTGTTATAACACTTTGTTCAGAAAAAAGTTCTTTAGCTATTTAAAAATCATTCTAAATAAAATCAAGGTTACCGAAAATAGCTTTATTATAAATAATAGCCAGGATGTTGTACATTTTTTAAAGAGTAAGAATATAGATAGCATATACACGTTTGATTTTGAAAACTTTTTTACCAGTATTCCGCATGATAATTTAATGATTATCTGTTCAGAAATTTATTATGCTTATCTAGATAGTACTTTAATCTTAAAATGTGACTGGATTGATTCATGTAAATTTAATATTTTTGAAATCTACCTCTTTAATGGCTTGTGTTTCTTTAAACAGATAAAGGGTATACCTATGGGAAATAGCTTTTCTAGTGCATTTGCAAACCTATTCTTACATATTTACGAAACAAAATTTCTTAACTCAAATAATGTTACCGGATTCAGGTATATTGATGACCTCATAATATTTAACTGCAACGATTTGGAATTTCTTAATCAAATCTACCCAAAGAAACTAACTTTAAACCGGACTAATGATAATAATCTTTGTGCGACTTATCTGGATTTAAAAATTAAAATTCAAAATAGAGATATAAAAATAGGGATATATGATAAAAGGTTAGATTTTAACGTTGAGGTTATCACGTTTACCAATTTCCATAGCAACTTAAACTATAAAATTTATTATAATATTTTTTACTCACAACTTTACAGAATAAAAACCATACGTAACAACGCTGGGGATTTTTTGGAGGCATGTAACATTTTCGAGGAAAACTTAAGTATAAACAATTTCCCTAAAAATTTCGGCAATTTAAAAGTTTAAAAAAAGTGGCATTTAGAGTCAGGAGTTTTTAAAGGTGTTTAGGATAGTATTTATATTTTCATTTGGTTAATCTGTAATGAGGGATGGCGCTGTAGTATTGTTACAATGACGTAACCTCTAGGATAGAATTGGCTGCTGTTTCGCTATAACCGTCACTTACGGAATTGGGGTGTGTATGCATCTTTGACTTTGCATTAGGATTATTTGTGTACTTGCATGAACGGTGCGTTGAGCCTTTACTGTAAGTTGTGTTTGTCTTTTCATTTTCTTTTGACTTATTGCTTCCTTGGGGCCTTGGGATGTCTGTTGGTCTTATCTGCATCCTATTCAGAAAGTTCCCCTTGAGGTAACTGATTTGGTTAAGCTCCCTGATGAAGAGACCTTTCGGTTACCTCTATGTTGTTTTATGGTTCAGTTCCGGCACTTATACAGAATCTTGCCTTTGTTGCGTGGATGCCCTGAATGCTTGATTTCTGTTTGTTTTTTGTCTATATTCGTATTATTTTTATCTATCTCTGTTGGATTATTTATTTTCAAATGAAATTATATTAAAATTAAATATAAACCAGTAAAATTGTTTAAAAATATGTATTTATATTCGTTGTTAGTTATTCTGACTATTCGATGATAAGCAATTTCTGGCCAAACATAAAAAAAAAATATATCAATGCATCAAGCACAACCACCACATTAATTGAAATCGAACTTTGGTGCAATTACAATATGTGTTTCGGAAATCTTATTTATTATATTTGTGAAATTAAAAATTAAAATAGTACAAAAATAATAAAACATGAACCTAATGAACCATATTTTCTAATGTTTTGTTCATATTCTGAGTCAAATTGTTATATTTAAGTGTTTTATGTGCAATTCTTAGTATTATAACTATGTTATATGCTGCATATTATAGAGAAAAATGTGAGGCGGTGGATGAAGAAAATCATTCTTTTAAAAGGGTTCGATGTAGAAAAATATGTTGGGAACCCCTGATCTTGTAGATAAACTTTTTAAATAATTATTTGGAGATGTATCACTTCTCCCGATGTCTTCAAGTTCATTTGGGGAAACTTTTAAAATTTCTTTCTCGATAGTCTAAATGATTAACTCATTTAATGATTCTTTTAGTTATGCTAAACCCGCTGTTTATCTTTTTATCTAGTGTTCATTTAAAATGAGCCCTCTACACTTTATGTATGAAAAATATCACGATTTTAGTGGACTATAAAAGTTTAATGATATTTACTACAAACATTCCGCTTATTTGGATGGACGAAAACTGAAATGAAATAAAAACATTTAATTGACTTTTGAGTAAGCAATATAGATAAAATTTGAGGTTAAGATAGGATATTTATTTATTTCTATGGGATTTAGAAGAACATAAATTTATGATGACGATTTTATGTGGCTTTTATATAGTAATATTCCAAGAAATTTCGAATCGAGAGTAACAGATGTGGTATTATTTATTTTATTTTTACCACTTAAAGTCCATATTTTTAAAAAATACTAAACATATTCTATTTTTTCTGTTGATTTGAAAGTTTTGGTTTAAAAACTAAAGGATTTATTTTAAAATGCAATGCAACTTAATTTCGTTAATTTTACCGGCTTTGTCACTTGAGGCAGAAGATCATGGAAAGAAAGAGATGAATAAATATTTTATTTCAATAAATTCCTTGAAACCATCATATCTTTAATAAAGTTCCCAAAACTTTTCGTTCATTGAACTTTCCATAATAATTTTTCTCTAATTTCGAGCATTTATATTTATACAATTTGTTAAAGGAAGTTACAATTGAAATTGAAAAACAAAACCATATAAACTGGTTTGTTAAAATTGGTTTAACAGATATTTTAATGCACGATTTATAAATTATGAAAGAAAACAATAGAAATTTGTTTTTCATGGGATTTATCTTCAATTTAAAAGTTCAGACATTTCATAAGTTATGAAAGAAGTTGCTAGAACATTCTTTAATTTCCTGGAACGGCGTTCCAGAATATTCTGTTGATGGATAAAAGAGCAAGTAGCTCACCCTGTGGGTCAGTCCTGAGTTCTATCAGCTAAGTGTTGTGTGCTAATAAACAGCGTTGTATTCCCTCCACGTGTGTCTTCAATCCATACGACTACCATCTACGCGACATCTTTGGTGGAGGCGCCGGGTACTCAGTTCAGTCTGGAAGCAGAAGAAATACGAAGAAGCCGTAGACTTTTAAATCTTCCTCCGGAATACGGTCTTTACGTAGCCGCTCCACGAAAGCGATTCCCGGCAATGCCTGAAGGAGAAGTCAAGCCACAAACCGTCCTGCTGTCTCCAGCACTAATGAGGGAACCGAGAAAGCCGACAATTTTTAGAGGCGATCCTGGACAAGATCCAACCAAGTGGTTAAAAGAATACCTTAGAGTATCAAAATTTAATCAATGGGATTATACTCTATGTCTTGCGAACGTCTACTTTTTCCTTGATGGGACCGCCAAAATATGGTTTGAAAATAACGAAGATCTGCTGAATTCATGGGACGACTTCGAAAGAGAACTGAAAAAAACTTTTGGTGACTCTCAGCTATATATACGGCGAGCTAAGGATTGCTTAAAATGCCGAGCGCAGAGAGCTGGGGAAGCTACACAATCTTATATCCAAGACGTTTTAGGACTCTGCAACCAAATTGACCCTGCCATGTCAGAAGACGATAAAGTGTCCCACTTAATGAAGGGCATCGCAGAAGAGGTGTACCAGGCTAAGGAGATACTAAGGAGATAAAAAAGACAGTCGATTTCAGTAAATGGTGTCAGTACATTGAGGAAATGCAGCAAAAGCGAATAGGACGTCAGAAATTCAGTCGCTTGCCGAATGTTGTCCCAATTGCCTCCGTCGACGAGGAACAGGATCTAACCTCACTGATCCGTAAAATTGTCCATGAAGAGATACAGCGATTAACTACACCCCAAATTGAAGAGCCCCAAACAGGCGTACAAACCATAGAAGCAATTGTGCGAGATGAGGTTGAGAAATCTTTGGCTCCCATATCTAGTGGAAGCTTCCGAAGGTCGACTCCCACATCCAACCGCAGCATCCACTCGACGTATAACAGGCCGGAGCCGGCACAGGAACAATTACCCCGAAAAACCGACCTGTGGCGTACGACCGACAATCGTCCCGTTTGCTTTCACTGTGGCCGCCCCGGACATGTCGTTCGCTATTGCCGGGATAGAAGAGCAATTTTAATGCTTACTGAGCTGATAGAGGAAACACAGCCCAGCGACGCATGATCTCCCAGAACACCGCCGACGAATCCAGCCGAACGTTTGAAAGAAGTCTGTCGCCTAGCCCTAAGCGAGGTCGATCGCCTACTCGTCGCTTCAGATCCCCATCGCCGTATAGACGTTCCAGTGTCTCACCTGGCCGAAGAAATGAGGAAAACTAAGCAGTGCGACCTTCCTTGGAGGTGAGGCCGCTGAAAAACAAAATCCTCCCGCTGCCGCAAAGATGACGAAGAATTATCTAGAACTAAACATTGACAGTCAACCAGTACGTGCACTCGTGGACTCCGGCGCATCATTTTCTGTCATCTCAGACCAATATAGACGTCAGCTGCGAAAGATTATGTTCCCAATCAACGGAAGCATAATCCTCAAGGTCGCCGACGGAAGTCACGTCCGTCCAATAGGGAAATGTGTTCTTCGCTTAAACATCAATGGTCTAATACGTCCCTTTGAGTTTACAGTTATGCCGAACTGCAGTCACAATGTTATACTTGGTTGGGATTTTCTCGAAGCCTCGAGAGCAGTCGTCGACTGTGGCCGATCGGAACTAGTGTTTGACGAAATGATGTCAGATCCTGAATCTGCTGAGACATGGCGAGTGAACACCCTTCAAGACTGCGTCGTACCTCCGCACTCTATTTCTAAAGTAATTGTCACGAATCCCAAAATTAATGCGATCACAGACGTCATAGTGGAGGGAAATCGACTACTGCTGCTGGACAAAGAAGTTGCGGTGCCCTCAACGATCCTGACGTTTTACGACGGTACAGCCGAACTCTGGGTCACGAATGCTCAACCAGAAGCTAGGTTCATTCCCAAAGGCATGTGTGTGGGCTATGCAGAGACTCTAGACGAGAGGTATCTGAACTGCATCTCCAGTGCGCATATCTGCTCAGCCGCCAAGTTGAAATCGAGCCCTTCTCCGGTCGACTATTCCCAAATGCTAGCCGAAGATCTCACGGTAGAACGAAAACAGCGACTCTTAGAATTACTTTCTGAGTTTCCTGAAATTTTTGATCAATCAAGAAAAGCCGGAACAAAAGTAAATGTGAAACATCGTATAATCACTGGCAATCATCTACCGATTAGCCAAAGGGCTTACAGAGTATCTCCTGCGGAGCGTCGAATTATTCAAGAGGAAGTAGAAAAGATGCTAGACAGAGATGTTATTCAACCATCGGAGAGCCCATGGTCGTCCCCAGTTGTCCCCGTGAAGAAAAAGGATGGAAGTTGGCGATTTTGTGTCGATTATCGTCGGTTCAACAAAATTACGAAAAAAGATGCCTACCCTCTGCCACGTATTGACGACACATTAGACAGCTTAAAAGGAGCCAAGTTCTTTTCGTCGATCGATCTCTATTCTGGCTACTGGCAGATTGAAGTGGACGAGGCAGATCGCGAAAAGACAGCTTTTATCACACCAGAAGGACTTTACGAGTTCAAGGTCATGCCCTTTGGTCTGTGCAATGCGCCGGCAACCTTTGAAAGAATGATGGATAACTTGCTACGACACCTAAAATGGACCATGTGTCTCTGTTATCTAGACGACATTGTCGTGTTTTCTGAGACCTTCGACGACCATCTTAAACGTCTGAATGTCGTACTTAAATGCATCCAAGAAGCTGGGCTTGTCCTAAATCCAAAAAATGTCTCTTCGGGGCTGAACAAATTAAGATTTTGGGACATCTAGTGTCGGAAGGAGGTGTCCGCCCCGATCCAGATAAAGTAAAGGCCGTGAAGTGTTTTCCCACACCCAAAAGTGTGCACGACGTCAGATGTTTCCTAGGACTCTGTTCTTATTACCGCCCCTTCATCAAGGATTTTTGTCATCAAGCTCAACCCTTACAAATGTTGCTGAAAGGTGACTCTAAATTTCGTTGGGGACGTGAGCAGTCGGATGCTTTCGACCGGCTAAAGGAAGCACTGATATCTGACCCTATACTGGGACTTTACGACGAAAACGCCGAAACAGAATTGCGAACGGACGCCAGCGGCTATGGTATTGGAGCAGTCCTGGTTCAACTACAGCATGGAAAAGAAACAGTTATTGCCTATGCTTCGCGGACACTAACCAAAGCAGAGTAAATTTATTCCACGACTGAAAGAGAATGCCTTGCCGCCGTATGGGCTGTTCACAAGTTTAGACCATACCTCTTCGGCATACACTTTTCAATCGTAACAGACCACCATTCGCTGTGTTGGCTAACTAATCTAAAAGATCCCTCGGGAAGACATGCGAGGTGGGCCTTGCGACTACAAGAGTATGACATCTCGATTGTTTACAAGAGCGGAAAGAAACACAAGGACGCTGATAGTTTGTCCCGAAATCCATTGGAAGAAGACAATATACCATCGGAAGTCATCGCCGCTATAGATTTTGCTAACGTTGCTGACGAACAAAGAAAAGATCCAAGACTTGTGGAGTTAATACGGACTCTAGGAAATGGCGAAACAGTGAAAGGAGAATTTGAGCTGATTGAAGACGTACTATGTAAAAAAAGTTTCGATCCAACCGACAAGAAATGGCTTCCTGTCATTCCAAAGCATCTACGTCAAGACATTCTTCAATGTTTCCATGACGCACCCACGGCCGGACATCTAGGATTCGTCAAAACGTACGACAGAATAAGGAAGCGGTTTCACTGGCCAGGGCTCTACCGAAATGTGCGACGATATGTCATGCACTGCCGGGAATGCCAGCGTAGGAAAGCCGTTCCACAGAAGCCACCGGGTCATCTAATGCCTATACCGCCTGCTGTTGCGCCATTTCTGCGCATTGGGATAGATCTCCTTGGGCGTTTTCCAAATTCGACCACTGGAAATAAATGGATCGTAGTCTGCACCGACTATTTGAGTTGCTATGCTATTACAAAAG
Organism: Dolomedes plantarius; assembly: GCA_907164885.2. NCBI lineage: Eukaryota > Metazoa > Arthropoda > Arachnida > Araneae > Dolomedidae > Dolomedes > Dolomedes plantarius. The sequence goes on along the minus strand of OU015490.1, from coordinate 141,202,972 downwards.
CCCTGAAAACTGCTGAAGCTGCGGAATTAGCGAGGTTCCTCGTCGAAGATATACTTCTAAAACATGGAGCGCCCCGAGTTATCATCACCGATCGAGGGCAAGTGTTTCAATCAAGACTTGTTTCAGATATCATCCGGTTGTGTAACATTAGTCATCGAATGACGACAGCCTACCATCCCCAGACCAATGGCCTTACTGAGAGATTCAACAAAACACTAGGCGACATTTTATCCATGTACGTAGACGTAGAACAGAGAAACTGGGACGAGATACTGCCGTTTGTGACCTTCGCTTACAACACCGCTAAACAGGATGTAACCGGATTCACACCTTTCTATTTACTTCATGGCCGAGAAGCCGAAACAACGCTCGACACTCTTTTCCCCTTCTGCCCTGACGTGGAGAACGACTATACTAAGCATCTTGTCGTGAAAACCGAAGAGGCAAGGCAGTTAGCCAGACTACGAACCCTAGAGGCGCAAGAAAAGGACCGTCGGCGTTATAATTCCAAGCACAGGGTGGTGTCCTATTCACCTGGAGAGTTAGTATGGATTTTCACGCCTGTTCGGAAAGTAGGCTTGTCCGAGAAACTGCTTAAAAAATACTTCGGACCATACCAGGTGTTACGACGATTATCTGACGTAACCTACGAAGTCCAAGACTATGAGCCAACATCAAGACGCCGGAAAACGATAGACACCGTCCATGTTCTTAGAATGAAGCCTTACTACGACCCTGAATTACAAGCACAACATCCGAATGGTGATTCTTCAACATATGAAGACGGCCATTGTGAAGAGGATCCGCCTACCAATGTAAAGAATGATTACACCGGACCACAGACACGTTCCAGATCAAAAGTTGCTAGCAGTTAGGCAACCTAGGACAGCGGGACGCTGTTCTTCTAAGGAGGGAGCAATGCCGCTTAAAGCCTTTCCCGTCAAAGACTCTGTTGCTGAATGGTCAACGCACCGGACTGCTGAGCAAGAGGTCCCCGGTTCGAAGCTCTACATTATTTTAATTTAATTTAATTTAATTTAATTCTAATTCTATTTCTGTTAGTTCTAGATGTTGCTAGAACATTCTTTAATTTCCTGGAACGGCGTTCCAGAATATTCTGTTGATGGATAAAAGAGCAAGTAGCTCAACCTGTGGGTCAGTCCTGAGTTCTATCAGCTAAGTGTTGTGTGCTAATAAACAGCGTTGTATTCCCTCCACGTGTGTGTTCAATCCATACGACTACCATCTACGCGACAATATGTGCAAGCTATTTATGATCACAAACGAAACAAAAATATACATATACTCAACTATACTGCATGTTTTCTAACTTCATTGGTACAATGATGAAATTTCCTCTCAGCATGAACAATATGTTTCAAGTTTAATCATCTGGCCTAATTGTCATGACTATAATACAGATTACTAAGTATTAAAATAACTTATGAGTGTTTATAAATAAATTTAAATCAAATATTAAGATTAATGCAGAAAGTATACAAATTTCATCATCCTCTCAGCATCAAAGTCAAGATATTTTTCATAAATGAAATTATAAAGAAACGTCTAACAAATGTATGAAAATATTTCTTTATTTTGAACGACAATTTATGAAAATTATTTGAAATATTTATGTAAAAGCGGCCACATATATATTATTTTGTCAAGTCTTTTTTTATAAAATGGTATAGTCATGACAATGTATAATCTAAAACAGATGTCAAAATTGTACATAATTTTTCCTTTTTTTCTTATATATTAATTTACATTCAAGTTTTAATCTCTATTACATTTCCTGGCTTGGATTTTGAACTATGTAGAAGCAGTGAAAATTTTAGAAATTAAAAATACTTTAAAAATAAGATTTTTAATTTAACATACTTTCAAAGATAAAAATGATAATTAAAATGAAAGAAAACGTTAAATCAACAAATATTCATTTACGTTCAATCAAATATATTTTTTAAATTATGTCTTTTTTTCATAAATGTATTTATATGAATGTAATGATTTTAAATTAATTAAGATATATAAATTACTTAAAATTTTAATGCCATTGCAATGTATATGTTCAATGAAATTTAAAAATCTTTTTAAAGTCTTTTATTAAAATATTTTAGATAATTTTCAAATATATTTTTTTTAAAAATTGAGAGTGAATTATAATAAATTATTAAATTAAATTTTAATAAATTGTTTATTGAAATATAAATATTGAAAATATTCTCTTAACTAATCAATTTACAGAGTGTCTGCGAATAATGAATGGATACATGAAATTTCCAAAAATCTATTGCAATATGCATGTATTAATTATTTCTGGAGCCTGTACTATCGATAAATGATATAAATCTAAATTTAAAGCCTAATATTAACTTTTAAAAAACTCATATAAAAGAAAAATTCTTCATAAATAGTGTTCATTCAAACTCCTTTTATTTCAAGTATAATTTAAAGTGTGATTAATGACAATATTAAATATTAGGTAAGTTTTGGTGTTTTCTGATAAGTGTATTTAATTTTACAGGTAATAAGAAAAATAATGTTACCATGTTACGGAAAAGCTTTAATAATAAGCTAATTGTGAACTGGAATCATCTTGAAACTCTATGCAAACTCATCAAATCGATTCCGGTGTATGAAATCAGGAAATGCAACTAATGTTTCGATACATTTAAGGAGATTTATACTAGAAATATAAACACTTTATTGTGCTAAGTATGAATTTGAAATATCAGTTAATTCAACATACCGTCTCTTTCATATAAATGGCCTATATAAAAATTGTAGAAATGTCTAATTCGCACTGATATAGTTAAAGTATTTGCATAAGCATGCTATGAAAAAGGTTCTTAACTGAGAAATCTTTGCTATATGCAACTAAGTGTCTTTTTCTATGTGTGATTTTGAAGATTATGCAACATGGATAGGTCATTAAAATTCCATTTGTAATTAAGTTTCACTTACGACTGTTTATCGATATCATCTGTGAATTTGTATCAGAAATACGAACTTATATAGTTCTAACACTTTACAATGTGTCAGCAAAGTCTTTCCCTTACAGGATTAATAGCTAAGTATCATTAAGTGCTCAAATATTTGAAAACATTTTTGGATATATACGTCTACGTTTCTTATATCTACGTTTGTTTATTAACAAACGTGTTTTTAAAAACAAGCTTCATAGAATTTTATTTCAAGTTGAATCATTAATTCAATTTCAATTACTTAAACTAATATATTTGTGCCATCTGTAAATGTTATAGGTTGGATCGGAACAATTATCATCCAAAAGTTTTAAATGGTAAAATGAAAATGGATTTATACTTGCATATAACATATTGCTCAAATGTTTGTGTTATCAAAACGCTTCAATAAGTCATACAAATTGCTCAGATAAATGGTAGATGTAGAAGAACCCAGTTCAGTGAATGTTTCAATATAAGTATTTTAACGTAAAGATCTTCGCTTTCATTTTTACGGGGGTTTGACTAGAAGGAAGTTCAGGAGGACATCAAGAATGTTCCCATATATGTCAAGATGTCTACTTCCTGAATAAGTGTAAGATGCTCGAAATCAACATCTCTCCTGAAGAATTTGCAACCAGTCAGGCTCCGGGTATTCAAACTATGTTTCCAACTGCTGCATTTGAGGATTCGATACTAGAAGAAAACACCGATTTGAACATGTCCGAGTATTACAATTTCAGTTTCTCAGCGAGCGAATACGGCTTCTCAGAGTTATGGATGAGACATTCTCCGGAAATCACAACCGTATTCTGTATCGCATACTCCATTGTTTTTGTGCTCGGTATCTTAGGCAACAGTTTTGTTGTGTCGGTTGTACTGCGGTCGCCAAGGATGAGGACAGTGACAAACTATTTCATAGTCAATCTAGCGTTGGCGGACATACTAGTTGTATTCTTCTGTCTCCCGGCTACTCTGCTCAGCAACATCTTCGTGCGTGAGTATAAAATGTGTTTATTACATTCACTTTTGTTTTAGTTACCATTCATATGACCTTAGTAAGCAAAGTTCCAGGACTGAACTCGCAAAAATATAATTTATTCAACTTAAGGGCACAAATGAACTTTCAACCTCTATTTTTTTAAGGGGGGAGTACACCTTAAAACTTTCAAAAAACTCAATTTTTTATTATGATTTAATTTTGAAAATGGAATATAAGGAATCTTTTGGAAAAAAATGAAGTTGATACTACAATTAGAACCGCTTTTATGGCCAAATGTAAAGAAATTCATTGAAACTTTAAACTTTAGATGGCTTTTGCTGAAAACTGTTAGTTTCAAACTTGTGCGCACTATTTCTTCAAAACTAATCGTTACAAATTGCTAAAATTTTGTATACATCTATATCTTGTATTTTTATACAATTTCTACCTAAACTTAAGTAAGTACATATTGCAAATTTTTTTACAGAATTTAAAAAAAAAAAATTATGATGTTTTTGGTACATCACAATTCATTTGCCTGGAAAATATTTTATGTGAAATATGGTAATAATTTTAGGTGTATATTAAAGTATAGCTTATGGATAGAATATATACAAATAATTTAATATATATCTCTTATGGTTTTAAAAAAAATCTGCGTGCAATGCATTGACCTAAGATTCATTTTTCATAAAACATTAATTATTTTTTTAAAATAAAATAATTTTTAATAATCTCTCCAAAATTCTGCTTTTGTTTTCGAATAGAGAAAGCTTTGTACAATTCACCCTCAAGAATTGGTTTAAATTAATTACAAATTAACTGTCTGACAACACATTAAGCTTGGTAGTAAAATCAGTGTATTTTGCGCGTCCAAAGGTGTACTCTCACCTAAATTTTCAATTTTCAAATCTATATACTGAATGAGAATAATTGGTATTCTGTTTCAGAACATTGAAGACCCTTAGAATTCAAAATAAGGATTTTGTGGCAGAATAATGACTTTTTTTCAAAAACGCCAGTATTTTGTACTGGAGTTTTGCATTGGATTTATTTTGTATAAATCTAAAGCCATATATAAATATTTTCAAAATCTACCTGTAATTTTTTAATGTTTTTGTATGTTTTTACATTATTTCATGATCTATAAATTTGAAAAATATTTGTAGTTTCGAAGAATTATGCATAGTTTGTGACAAATACTTCTATAAACAGTCCTCAGAAATTTAGAAGAAATTTTTAAAAATGACATTTGGAAAAATTCTAACTTTTTAAAGAAAATTTTTATAAAATAGTGTTATTCTCCCACAAAATATTTATTTGGGAATTCCTAAGTTTCTTCAATGAAGTATTAAAGAATATTAATTATTCTTATTTAGTATACAGAGTAAAATATTGAAAATTAAAAAAAAATGAAATTGAAGGTCCCAGGCTCTCTTTACAAATAATGGTTCTAGGTCTTACTAAAGTAGTCCTCCCAGCTATCTATGCAGACCTGCCCAGTCGTTTGGATTGCAGCAATATCTTCATGATGCTTCCCTTTAACATGGTGACAGGTCGGGTGAATAATAGATTTGTCGAAAAGCAGGAATACACTAGGGTTTCCTCTAACAGAACTTAATGTTAACTCTCTGCTTGGAATCGGTGTCCACCAGGTAACTCATGTCACTTCCAAATGCGCCAACAAGCCGAACAGTGGGTTGCTAAGCGCAGTCTTGCCGCCTAGTGAGTTTACATGGAAACACTTCCAAGGCCAGGCTCTTTAAGAAAACATATCAATTGACTGAATAACACCTATTTCTTGTGTTTGAAAAGCACAGGTAAAGAATTAAAAAATTCAGTCCTGAAATTTTTCTGATAAAGGTTATAATTCATTTTTAAAGAGTGATATAAACTGTTTCTTTCAGCACGTTTCAGTTTCTGTATTATAATGACCTTATATATTTAGCACGTTTCTTCTTGTAATAAACGTGTCACTTGGCAAATAAGCTGCAATAACGAAATGATGTTTTGGGCATATTACAAAAATGGAAACATTAAATAATAATTACAAGATAAAGAGAATTTTTATATACCATGTTTTTAAATTTTCTATTGAATCATATAAACTTGACAATTCTATGTATTAATAAATACTTTTTAAAAATTTTTTTGATGAATTATCCCATCGACTTGAAAGAAACTGAAGTTAATTAGAAGTTAACTTGCATTTGACTTGTTTGACTTATTGCATTTGACTAGTTCCTTTTCCGGCCAATAGATGGCTGCACCAGTCTACAAAACAAAATTAACTGAAAATAACTGAAAATTAATTTAATTCACCTTAAAGATGGTTTAAAAGTATTAAAAAAATGCATTGTCATCGTGTTCTGAGCTATTCTAAAAGTTTCAAATGTCTAGCTAGTCGGGAAGTTAGTTAAAATTCGATTGCAAAATTTGTACTAGACAAACATACACACAAACAAACACACAAGAAAGCAAGTTAATAAAAACATGGTAAAAAGGTAACAAAATATGCTCATGATACAAAAGTATTTTATTATTTTTATATTACCAATGACAAGAAAATATGAAAAATTTCTTACAAACATCTACAGAAAAGAACACAAGGAACAGTAAGTTCAAGAAGTCAATGTTAGTCCCCACGCAAAGCTGAACATCCTTGGATATGTTACCTGTCTATAACCTTGTCCTGTCTATAACCTGTCTATAACAGAGCGAGCAATTTGGGCTGTCGTAAATGCCAGTACGGTGTAAATGACTCGCCAGACAGCCGTGGCCTACTGCAAGACTGAACAGCTCTTTCACGAGGTTTAAACGAAATTGTTTGGTCCAACATGATCCTCCAACTCTTCGAAGAAATACAAGAAGTGAGATCCGGTTTCCATCTAAGTCTCATTTGGTTTATGATGTACGTTTTTATGATACAAAAGTAAGATATGCAAAACAGGTATACCCACTACCGAGAAACACTATGTCTTGGAAAAGGTAGCTTTTTTTAACCTGAAGCAGTATTTAATTTTTACAGGGTAGGTTTGGTGCAGTACGTACATGGAAATTTGTGCGGAATATAATTATAATCTACCTTTAACCAACCAAATTTCTTTATAGTGGAAGTTCAATATTTCTTTATAAATTTAACTTGGTCTTTAACAAAAAAGGGAGATTACAGAATTGAAGTCTTCAAGAGAAGGGTTCTCAGAAGCATCCTTGGTGGTGTCAAAGAAAATGACCTATGGTGGAGACGTTTAAATTCAGAAATCTATATATTTTTTAAAGAGCCCTATATTATTAAAAAAACAATGAACTGGACCTCTCATATTGATAGAATGGATGTAAAAAATCCAGTAAAGAGGATTTTTGTTGCAAGGCCGTTTACTAGTCGGTAAAGAGGAAGGCCAAAACTAAAATGGCTCGACTCTGTTGAATCATATTTTAGAGTGATTAGAGTGAGGAATTGGCAGACCAGGTCTAGAAATAGATTGTCCTGGAAGAATCTTCAACAGAACGCCCTGGCCTACCCTGGGCTGTCGTGCCAAATATGATAATGATGTAGGAAGTTCAATATATTATTTTTCGGTTCTGTGTTAAAACACATTCATGCAATGAATATAATTTAAAATGACCTTTTAAAATGGTTTTTAAATTTAACGCTTAAAAATTATGCGCTATATTACAGTGATAGCTGCTGAAAGAAACAACATTAGGTTGATAAAAAATGTGCCGTTAAGGTACTGGAAGTTTTTAAATTTATACAGCCCCATACATGTAAGAATATTCTTGCAGTAAACGTGTTGCTGTGTTAACTAGAGTCTACTGCAGAACGTAGGTAGCACATTTTGCACCATAAAAATTGAATCTACCATTGACGAACGAAATTTCTTTATAGGTTTTGTTTCATATAATGTGGATTCTCGATATATCGAACCCCAAGGGGTACGAGGAAACTTCGAATTGTCGAGTATTTCAAAATACCGAGGTCCGATTTATGGAGGTGATTTCTGACTGATTTAGATGTTTAGAGGTTTTTCCCAATGAACGTAATGAGTTTTGTGTAAATGCTATTGATTTTATCAAAGCAACTTCGGTATATAGAGGTTTTCCAATAGAAAATGTTATACAGAGTTTATTGTAACCGGTATAGAGATGCGGTTTGCAAGCCAAGTCAACTAAAAATACGAAATATCGAGGTCTTTCTGACCAGTCCTTCGATATGTAGAAGTAAACATAACGTGGGGATGTTAGGCAGGTTCAAGGGGGATGGAAAAACTTCGATTTATCAAGGAATTCGATTATATCGAGGTTCCACTGTATTACAATTTGCCCCTGCGTACACTGAATCTAAATTAAAGTGATTTTTAAAAATTATTCTACTTTTAAAACTTTATAAAAGTAAACTATTTGTTTTATGAAGAAGTTTAGTTATTTGTTCTCTAGCGAGGCACTTGTCGTGTAGACATTCGTCTATAATTCACTGCAGTTTTCTGGTCATTTTATTACGGGGGCACCATATAGGCGGACCAGCATTACCCCCTATGGAGGGACGACTCTACGAAGAAGTAATCTGACGCTGACAAGTTTCTGCTTCTTACCTAAAGAAGCGTATTATATTAGAGTGATAGGTTCTGAAAGAAACAGTTCAAGGGTGATGTAAATTGTTTTTTTCACCACCTGTAAATTTCTACATTTTAATAACCCCATACATATAAGAAGTTTCTTATACTAAACGTGTCACTTGGTTAACTACAGCAGTGTTGTGTGTACTGTGGTTCGCAGTGTCATGAAAATAATTGGTGGTGTAGCGAATCGTTTGAAGTATATTTATACCGTGCTGAATTACTTTATTAAAACATTTGTTAAAATATGCTAACAAATTCCAAATTATTCTCTTGTATAAAATATTAATTTTAGCTAATTTTTATTTTCCCTTTGTTGGGAAAATGGTTTATCCCCTCTTAGTGGGAACATCTGCCTGGAAGGCATATATAGATGACTATCTTTTTCCCAGGTATTCCTAACTAGACATTAAGAGGGTATTTGTGGTTTTTTACACTTAACGGTAGCCACATTCGTCGAAAAAAATTCTTAATTATTGACCAGCTTCTATTGAACAGAACCAATTATCACAGGTTATTTTACGGTTTGTTTTGTAGAGGCATTTAGTTAGTCAAACGACTGATTGCGTTGGGATTTTAAATTTTTGCTTTGATTAATCTAATTTTTACCTGAACCATAGAAGGCTGGCGTCACGAATCACCGTTCCACACTGAAGACAAGATATTGACTGAAGCAAGCGTAGACTCACAGTACCCACCCAAGGTCGAATAGTGTGGGGGGGGAGGGGTCCAGCGTTGAATAAAAGCACCATAGCTGCCTGAGAGGCAGATGTTCCCACCGTTAATGAAACATATACAAATGCATATTAATAATTAAACATTTAGTTTTAGGCACATGAGATTTGCCATAAACAAGTGTAGAGGGTAAGATGAAGGTACATTTTTGATTGTTATAATGTATTAAGTAAATATATACCCAAAATATTCATGTATTCATTACATTCATTTTAAAATAGTTTGTAAAGAACTGCTTGTTTCTTTTTTTATATTTCATGGTTAATTTTTTCGTAATTTTTTTATAAAAAATTTGCTTCTATCAAAAATTTTTCATTAGCAGAGCGGGAATTTTTCATTTGAAGAAAGAGCCTCACGGTCGAAAGAATTTTGCGCACCACTGAACTAGAGTTTGATGTAGAAAATGCATAGTATATTCTCCGCTATGCAAATAGAATCTACCATTTACTTACAAAATATCTTCGTACGGATGTTTTATATTTCAATATTCACTTCTGCTTTAAAACATATGCAGTCATTGTATTTTAATTAAAATGATACCAGTTGGTACCCGTCAAAGCATTACGACTGGATTGTAAATAAATTTACTAATGCACATATTGTACACAACACATCTTTGCCAAATGCTGAAAATAATTATATTAAGAATACAGAAATTCACTTTGAAAAATACTATTCAATCCAAAAAGAAGTATGGTTACTCAACAGCGCGAAATAAACAATTTACGTCAGCTTTTATTATATATCTCACAAACATAATTAAGAAACATAATACAAACATAATTACACACAAACATAATTACAAGATAAAAAGAACTTTTTATATACCAAGTTTTTAAATTTTCTGTTGAATCATATAAATTTGACAATTCTATGTAATAATAAATAGTTTTTTAAAATTTTTTTGATGAATTATCCCATCAACTTGAAAGAAAATGAATTGGAAGTTAACTTGCATTTAACTTTTCGTTCCCGTTCCGGTTGATAGATGGCTGCACCAGTCTACAAAACAAAATTAACTGAAAATAACTGAAAATTAATTTAATTCTGCTTAAAGATGGCTAAAAGTATTAAAAATACCCTTTGTCATCGTCTAGCTAGTCGGGAAGTTAGTTAAAAATCGATTGCAAGATTTGTACTTGACAAACACACACACAAACAAGAAAGCAAGTTAATAAAAACATGGTAAAACTGGCAGATGGAGAGCTAGATATATTCCTCGAAATTAACAAATTAACGTTTATTTGACCTCGTGATTAATAAGTATCTAAAGCCAGATTTAATCATGTCACTGAGCATGCGCAGAAATCAATTAATGGGTTCATGCACCCTCGTTCTTAATGAATATCTAAAGCGATATTTAAACATGTCACTGAGCATGAGCCTAAAATAATTTTTAATTGTAAATTATCGCCAAAGAAATTGCGGTTAAAAAAGCTAAATTTGGCATATCTGTAAATTATAATCTATCGTTTAAGATCAAAATTAAGTAAATTGATGCAGTAGTTTTGTCTCAATGCACAAAAAATCGGTTTAATAACTTAAATATATAGTTAAATACATAATTTAACTTAGATATTGTAATTCAACATAAAATATGATAATAATCCAACTTAAATATATAGTATAAGCGTTAAAACCTCATTAAAAAAGTGTGTTTTTAACGCTTTATAAAACTAAACTCTCTGTTTTATGAACAATTAAACTGAATTAAACAGATTTTTAATTGGAAGTGAGAAAGCATATTTTATTCAGCTTTATAAATATTCTGGATTATATAAAATCAATTTATTTGCTTCTAAAATCACAGCGAAGTGTACAATTGTTTACTTGAAAGAGTTTTCTATTTTTAACTCTTAATAAAATAGATTGCTTTCACTCTTTGTTCTATGAAGAAATATGCGGAAACAAATAGATATCTCTTTGTATGTGGTGGCGCAGGATAAATGTATATTAATAATTTATATGCCACTTAATCTGAGTGGCCAATTGATTATGACCACCTGACAGCTTCCTGCAAATTACCTATGACGTCACACTGTTGTTGCTAGAGGGGTAACTGATATAAAAAGGGATTTCTGGAGGATTCTAAAGAAGTTTTAATAAATTGGCCACTCAGTATAATAATTTTTTTTTTACTTTAAGGTTTGAAATAATCTCAATTTGAAACAGTTTGTTTCTAGGCTAAGTGAATTAAAACTTATTCCAACGGAATTTTATCTCTCGACAAATAATTATTAAATATTTTCCATATTTTAACTTTAAAAAATTTACTACTATGTGGCCCGCGCGAACATTTAGCATACCAATGAAATATGATTAATTATATAGCAAAGTTGGTGGTCATTTTCTAGCATATTTTGAGTCAATCTTCGAACTTTGACATGAGATCATAAAGGGGAACGTTTGATGTTGGTTTCAACGATAGCTGTCTTACTTGCAGGTCTAAGGACGGGCAGTACTTGTCGAAAATCGCCTGCGAATAGAATGATTTTGCTACCAAAGGGCAATCTAACATAGATGATGCTTTTTAAGAGTCTGTCTACAATAGTATTGGCGTGTACCATGGTTACTTTGTCCAAAATAAATAAACCAGCTTCACGGAGCAGCTGTATATCTTTTGACTGAAGCCGCATAGATGAGACGGAAGTATCTAAGACAAGCACGGATAACTTTTAACTTCGATTTTTATACAAACAACATTACTTGCAATTCTAAATTAACAATTCGTCTGAAGCGGAGAACTTAGTCTTTAAAATAGTACCTCATACTTCGATTTTGGTTAATTATGAAGGAAGAGAAAGTGATCGTCACCAAAATCACCTTCTAGAAATAATATATACAACTTACAATTTATTCTGTTCAACAGCATGTGCAAATAAGCAAATATAGTGAAACTATATTTACTGCCATATTCTAGCCGACATATTCTAGTCATATTCTTGCCGTATATTCTAGCCGACCACCACTCTAAACAGCCATATTTCGTTCAGTCCTGATTTAAGACGGCATAGAACCAATGTTAAAGAAGAAACCCCTTTCCGCGGCCACCCCACAAAACGGCCACTTATTTTCGTAACCATCACTGACCGACCTACAGAATTTCACCGTATACCTTTATCTCTGAATCATATTACACTGTAAAGTCGTGTTGCTTTTATAATTAATAATATTCTAATTTAATAATATTCTAACCTAGATCTCCCAAAGTAATTATCCTCAAAAGCAACAACTAAAAACTATTTTCAAATATACAGTCGAACCCCTTTATAACGAACTTCAAGGGATCAAAGATTTTGTTCGCTATATCCGGTGGTTCGCTATATATCCGAAACGTTAAGAAAAATGTTAGAGTTCACAATTAAGAAAAATGTTAAGTCACATAATGTACAACTCGTTAGTTGCTATGTGTATTCAATAATAATGTATTAAAAATGATAAAATCTATTAAAAATTATCATTAATGAATTAAATTGACTAAAATCGATTACATTAAACTGACACAATACTAATAAAATAAACTAAAATTGAAGACAAATGGAAGTAAATTCATTTTACTTTCAATTGTTGCTCACTGTTTTGATACTGAAATAATCGGTAATCTTCTACTGACGTGATACCAATTTCAAAAACATTTTATGAATTTCTTTGTATAATACATCAAATGACTCCAACACTCTTTCGTCCACTGTTTGTGTAGACCAAAAACATACTAATTACACGCATCGCTGCTGTATCATCTGATACGGTGGGAATTTTGTGATTCATGTGATCCTATTCATAAGCATCAGATGCAGAATCTTCTTTTGCAGAATGATTCATTGTAATTTCATCCTCTACATCTTCACCAGTCGGATTTTCCCATGCAATGACTTCATTATCACATGTTTCGAACAATTGCATGTCACAATCTGAGAATGATGAAATTTTGTGCTTTTCTTTCTAATCGCGATAAGTAAATCGTCATCATCTTCTTCTTCAACATTCGTTGTATCTTCAACATTCTTAAAAAGTTTTAAAAAATCAGTATACTGAAAAAAATGGTTCGTTATAGCCGATTCTTAAGATTTCGGAGGTTCGCTATAAAAGGATAAATTAGCATTAAATACAATAAATACAATAGGAAAACGGCGGGACCAAAATTTTCGTTCGTTATAGCCGGGAATTCGTTATATACCGGGTTCGCTATAACGGGGTTCGACTGTATCTGGATTCAAACATAATCGAGATGTAGTTAATTTCTTGATTAAAATATTTTTATAAAATTTTCTAATTTTAACTCTTAATAAAAGTGAAACAAGTTTTAGCATTCTATTCTATAAAGCATTCGGAATTTTAATTTTCAGACTATAACTGCTGAGGGATAATATATTTAACTTAACTTATTTTTCAAACTTAAAATATTTTGAGCTATATTTTATAAATTGTCATTCTTTTTAAATCATAACAAAATTCTTTTCTCGATTAAAATATATTTCAACTGCTTTTAGTTGCAGAGTAAATAATTTTTAAAAAGTTATTTTATTTCTAACATTTAAAAAAAATTTAATTTTTTTATCGCTTTCTAAGTATAAAAAAAACCCAAATATCTCCTTCGCACTTATGAAGTATGTGTTATTGTAGGTAAATTCACATATTTTTTAAAGTTATCAAATTATTTTGGGCTACATGTACTGAATAAATTTTCCTTTAAGTCCATATACGGATTAAAAGAAATGATAGAATTTCCAGTATTGATATAATCCAAGTGTATTTCATTTTTTGAGTAAAGTAATATTAAATTATTTTTATTTTTAATGTTTTATTCTACGAAAACCCAATAGTAATTTATAACTACTTTCTTACCAATGATCGAATTTATTGCACTTTAATTAATATACTTTTAAAGTAATTAATACTCTGACTAACATTCATTAAATTAATTTCCTTTTTAAGATCGAGCGCACAGAGAAAAATGAAAATTTATTACGATTGAAATATGTTTTAAATGTGTATATATTTTTTTTATTTAAATAATATTTAAAAGTTTTCAGAGTTCAGCTCTTAATAAAATTAAATTTGTTTTTCTCTTTATTCTATGAAAATGAATACGGAAATTAAAGAAATGCTATTTATAATTTATAAAGATAATTTATTTCATTTTGACTCACCTAATTTTTAAACTTTTTATTATTTTGAACTTTGGGGCATTAATTACTTCCCTTGTGGAACCGCAATGAAATAAATTCCATTTTTTTCGTTACTTCAATTATATTTTATTTCACAGTTACGGAAATATAAGTGTAATTTTTAATTATTTGCATGTTTGAAACTGTTTCTACTTCTTTATTTTATGTATAAACGAACAGAAATAAAGAGTACTATAAAAAATAACTGTAAAAATAACATTAAAATGATTGTATGTAAAAGCAAAAGGAAATAAACATTAATTAAAATTGTTAGTAGATATAATGATAAAAAGTAATATTTCTTATTAATATTATTCATCTGGATTAATCGGCATTTCTTGGAGAGAATTGGGAAATCTTCATTGTATAATGTTATTTGAACGTTTCCAATTTTGTGTCCTTATAAAAATCATGTTCTTGGTTTGTGATGATTAACAACAAGTGTATGCCTCTAGACCATTGTTAAAGGATATTTCCTTCCTCCGTAAGTGTGCTGTGAAATCATTTGGTACCACTTGAGCTGGGAGGGTAACTAAGTAAGCAGTGGATTGGTCACTGCCTCCTTCTGCTATAGGTGGTCCCGAATAGTTATCATTTTTACCCCAACGCTTTTAAAGGAGACAAAATTTTCAACAAAAAAAAGGGGTAATTTGAACAAGTATTTTCTCACTCTTAGCAGTTTACTTAAACGCTTTTAATAGAAATTATTATTAAATGTATTCCCTAATAGATAATATTCCTATCATTTTTTAGCAAATTAAGAGCTATTTGTAAATGTTGTTGCACATCTTCAGTTCAAGATACAGTAATAAATTTGTCTTCCAATGGATGGAAAAACTAGTATTTTCACACTCCTAGCAGTTTACTTAAAGTTTTCATAGCAATTATTGCTAAATATAGTCCCTTAGAAAATTAAGTGCTATTTGTAAATGTGGTTGCACGTCTTCAGTTCAAGATTCAGCAATACATTTCTTTTCCTATGGTTGAAAAAAGGAATTCATAACAATCACTGCGTATGAAATGAAATAATTTACATTTACTCTAATTTGCTTCCTGAACGAAAACGTTATCAAAAGTATGGTACATATTTTATACACATCTATACTGTAGTACAGTCGAATACCGTTATAACGAACTTCAAGGGACCAAAGATTTTGTTCGCTTTATCCGGTGGTTCGCTATAATCGAACCGTTAAGAAAAATTTTGGTGTTCACAACATGTATAACTCATTAGTTGAAATGTGTATTCAATAATAATATATTAAAAAATGATAAAGTCTATTAAAAATGGTCCTTAATGAATTAAATCGACTAAAATCGATTACATTAAACTGACACAATACTAACTAAATTACGTACAATAAGAAAATGGCGGGACCAAAATTTTCTTTCGTTATATCCGTGAGTTCTTTTTATACTGCGTTCGCTATAACAGGGTTCGACTGTACTTATTAGAGCCAAACATAGAAAGCCCAATAAGCTTTTTTTTCCCTACAATCTGAAATTTTCAGACTTACTCTAGCACTCATACGCATTAAAATACAATATTTATTCTCGTTTCTGACTTTCCGCATCCTAGGACAGTCTGTGTATAATATAGAGAGAATTTCAATTCGAGCTCAGCTGATAATTGAAATTTTTTCCGGAACTGTAAAGTACAATCTCCCCCCTCGTTTACATAATTTATCAAAGAATGTGCTTTGAGTTTTTTTACCCAAAAATAACACGAAAGAAATATGCTTTATTAAGTTATCCGACTACGTTTGGAGTTGTTTCCTTTTCAAAAACTGTACTTGCGAAAATTTCTGTCTTATTTTTCGATGGAATATAGCCCAAAATAAGAAAACCTTGAAAAAATTGACCATAACTATTCCTCTTTTTACAAATTGGCGGAATTTTTGTTGAAATTAAGCAAGCTTTTACATAAACGGCTCTAGTTCAACAAAAAAAAGTTATGCTTGTATTATTCATATATTTTTATCATATATACGTAAACCACTCGTGAGTGCAGTTACCTAAAGGCTAATCGATATTTAGAAATCTGATAGAAATTCGGCCTGTTATATCCAATTGCATATAAAATTTCAACAATTTCTCGTGAGTTATTTTTATAAATACAATTGTAAATCAACAAATCATAGACTCAGAGTCAAATCTGTGCTTCCTTACATTCTAATTACTATGAAAATCGTACTTGAAAAGTTTCATAGACACATCATGATTCAGTTTTTTTTAAAAACTCCTCTAGCTATGAAAAAAATATTATGCGTATAACTGTTGGATATCGTTAACCGATGATGTCTTTTCACCATCAACTCTTTCAAATTTTTAATTTAAGTTTCTTTCATTGGTTTTGCCAAAGTGGCAACGTTTTCTCCCCCATCCGTCGACCTATTAGAGTCATACATGTTATGCATAAATGCTCAGGTCAGATAAAAAAAAAATGTTTACTTACTTGATTGTCTTACCCATTTACGTTGTTTGTTGCTGTAATCATCTTATTTTGCCTTAGCAGTTGTAGCATTCCTGATGTCAAAGATGCCCTAAACAGTATAGAAAACAGCGTGTTGCTTGTGGAAAAACTTCCAATCCTTTTCTGTAAATATCTCATCATCATTTTTGCCATCATCCTTACCGAATGATGATGTTTTCAAGTGATAAAAAAGGGTATTTAATTGTACCTCCTATCTGCATTAGAAGATTTTCTAGCTTTTAACCTTTTGAAGAACAAGGAATGTTTTTAATAGATTCAGTATATCTAATGTGCAATTTTGACATGGCTTTTACCATTAATAACAGTAATTTCTCTTGTCATATGTACTAAAGGCCCTTCTGAGTGTAATAAACTAATAACTAATTGATATCTTGAAATCTAAAAAAATTCAGGTAACTATGTACTATTACATGCAAAATTACAGTCATTTCTCATGAGATTTTTTATACTTAGAGCTATAAATCAACACATAATATACCTAGAGCCTGATCCGTAATTCATTTCACTATTAATATACACTCATGGACAAAAAAAATTAGCGCACCAAGAAGGAGTCGTCAAAATGAAACGAAATTTTACATACGTAATGACTACATTGATATAAGTAAATGATAAGAAAATCAAAGAAAAAGGATAATTTATTTCAGAGAAAAAGGCAAAAGAACGGAGGAGTTAATACTCCGTTGGACCCCCTCTAGCGCGAATGCACGATGCGATACGATCGGGCATTGAGTCATACAAGTTCTGTATAATGTCTTGAGACATTTCGTTCCATATTTGCTGTAACCTTGCCTCTAGTTCGTTCAAACTCGTGGGATGCCCAACTCGTCGTCCCAAATGATCCCAGATATGCTCGATTGGAGACAAATCTGGGGATCGGGCAGGCCAAGGAAGGGTAGTAACAGTGCGGAGACAGTCTTGTGACACCCTTGCCGTATGAGGCCGAGCATTGTCTTGTTGAAAAATGGCTCCTGTGAGCCGTTGCATGAGTGGCAACACATGTGGTTGCAGGATTTCATGAACATACCGCTGGGCTGTCATGGTGCCACGGAACAATACTAGGGGTGACCGTGTATTGTAGGCAATGGCACCCCATACCATCACACCAGGTGTGGGAGCGATGTGTCGCTGTACAGCAAAGGCAGGATTGGAGCGTTCACCACGGGCTCTCCACACACGAACACGATTGTCATCACTGCCGAGATTGAATCTGGATTCGTCGCTAAAGACGACCTGGTTCCATTCCGCAGCCGTCCAGTTTCCTCGTGCGGGAGAAAACTCCAAACGGAGGCGGCGATGGGTGGGCGTCAAGGGCAGCAGACGTAATGGGCGCCGCGATACCAACTGTCCTTCAGCCAGGCGCCTTCGTATGGTTCGAGAAGACACAGAGGCCCCTAGTGAAGGTGCTACCTGTGCCTGGATGGCGGCCGATGAAGCAATTGGCTGTACGCGTGCATTTCTTACGATGTGGTGGTCTTCTCGACGACTGGTCTGCCGAGGGCGTCCTGAGCCTGGTCTTCGTGTACATGACATCTCTCGGGTCCACTGGTCCCAACACCTCCTCACAAAACAATAAGAGCGGCCTAATTGACGAGCTACTCGCCTAGCTGACCACCCAGCTTCCATCATCCCGACGATTCTCCCCCTCTCAAACTGCGACAACTGCTTATATTGTCTTCGAACACGGCGTAATGGCATGTCTATCTCAGCTCTTCCTTTGTAAATGATTCAGCACACTCAAACAAGCTTTGGTTACCTGTTTTATACTCCACAGAGTACAATGTTCAACGGCCTCTTCCGGCTATACGTAATGCGCAATCACGCTGCATTTCTAATCATTTGCATATCTCCCCGACATGTACCTTCATTGCAAGTTTCGTTACGATCCCGCAATTATTTCTTGGTGCGCTAATTTTTTTGTCCATAAGTATAATAAAAAAACCTACCTAAAAATGTCATAGACATACCATGATTCTACTTTGAGTTATCAAAATAATCGTTTCCATTTTTAAAGAAAAACAAGTTATTAAGAATAACTTGCTTTTCTTTAAGACAAAACAAAGTTTTCACTTGTATTGAGATGGACAGCTTTTGCTCTTCTTTCAATATCTCTCATTTCATTTTAATAATAGTATAGAGCATATAAAAGCAGATTTAGAATAAGAAATTTCCATTCTGTAAGAGACGGGAATTTAAAAAATATCGGAATATTCCTCAAATATGCGTTTTAAAGGTAGTCTGATACCTTAAGGATATTTTCTAGACTCTTGGAAATATTCTCTTCATATGTTGTCACATAAGGCTATATTTTGGAATTGAATCCATTTAAATACAGGCATCCCAATACATCACATCGCGAACAAAGCAAAATAAAGGAACAAACAAACAGCAACTAACAAACAAGGGTGACGGAGAGGTAGAGTTGGATCATTTAGAGTTCATAAAATTCCTGGCATCCCAGTAGAGTTTTCCAATGTCGCCAGGTGTTTCAGACTCTTGTTCCAGTCCTGGGAACACGAGAAGATGTGCAGCAATCAGGATGCCCGCTTTACAGATCTGGCACGCGTTCGTTGGAAGGATACCTGTCCTGTGCAAATGCCCCGTCATGTAGTCGTGGCCATTCTTTAATCTAATGTTTGCCACAGCCGCTTTCTGTGGGAAAACAAAATTCAACAATCTTGGATACCGTCTCAGGATTTACCCTTTGACTTCGCTGCCTGATCAGATTTCAGCGTTTCCATAATTTTCCCACAAACGTATCTTTAAAGTGACTCTTGAGGAACAGGTTTGTTGTCTCGTTGTTCAAGAGTTCCTCTTTTAGCTAATGAATCAGCCTGCTCATTGCCGTCGATACCCACATGCCAAAGGATCCATTATAAAACGATGTTTTAATGGGAGTCCTGAGAAAGTTCAGGGTTTGTTTCAGTTCCGAGATGGTCGGAGCTTCTGTGCAATGATTTTTAGCCGCCGCCTTAACTCCTTAACTGGTCAATTTTTTTACTAGAAATGTTACCAAAAAAGGCATATTTTTGTTGCCTATAATTAAACACCATACTTAATAGAATAAGAAAACGAAAGATTTTTTATTAAATTTCACATGCTTTTACACTATTTTTAATTAAAATTTTTGGAACACAAAAACCCTTAAATGTTTGCTTTTTGCAAGACAAAACCCCTTCCATGTTTGCTTTTTGCAAGACAAAACCCCTTTCATGTTTGCTTTTTGCAAGAAAACTGCATGCAATAAAGAATGTTTAACAGATCTTACAAAAATTTCTTTCATACTTACTTAAAAATTTGAAGTTTACACTTTCGCAAATTGTTCAAAAGTCTTTTTTTGCGTGGTATAATTTGAAGCATGGTGTAATACAAAGTCCTACGTCATAATCAGGGCAGAAATAATGATCTGAAGAATAATCCAGATTATTAGAAGACAGTTCCGAATCTGAATCAGAATTCAGTCCATCATCTAAAAGGAAAGTATTTTCGTCGTTTATTTCATTCATAATTTTTAATATAATGTAGTGGTTTGAATTCACAAGCGTTGCAAGCAGTAGAACAAAAATTCCACAAAGCAAAAATTCCCGAACTTCCGTTTATAAAGAAAAACCGGGTTAAAATAATTTAAATGAAATGGACAAGCTACGATATCTGTTAAAAATATTTGTACTATGTTTTGCATTACTTATTTCATTTGCACGTGTTTTTACAAACTAAACACACGTGCAAACGAAAAGAGGAAAAGAGAGAATGCCCGTACGCTGTACGATCGATGCCCGTATTCTGTACGGGCAAACTGGTTTGGGCCAGGTGTGAGTAGCCCGTACGCTGTACGGGGTTAATGGCTGTCTTGGATTCAACCAGGTTGACTGCCTTAGAAAAACCATTGATATTTAATTTGAGAATTCCATGTGCCAGGGAAATAGCAAATATCTTAGCATCAAAATTCGAATTAAAGTATCCCACACGCGCGTACTGGGAAAACAGTTTGCCATATACAATGTCTCCAGCACTATCTTGTATCTTAGAGCCATCGGTGTAAACTCTCATCCATTCGGGTTCAGGGTGTTGTTCATTTAACATGCACAACGACGTTGCCCTCAGGATTGTATCGGGGATGTCTTTCTTACTGAAGACCTTAATTTCTAGCTGGGTATCAATGTCCATATATTCAATAGGGTTTACCAACATCTTTTTGCTATCCATTGGTTTATTAGCATCAAGTTCTTGGAGTAGTTTATTGCTGAGTTCTATAGGAGAAATTTGTGTTTTTAAGGAGCTTGGTTTGCATTCATTTATCCATAGCACTCTTTGCGAGGCTTTCATTTTAATGAAAGTACTTATTGCCTGTTTCTTAATTTCTGTGACAACTGGAGGGTTTTAAGTATAGCTTTGCATAGCCGCAGTCCTGACCGCTCCAATAATAATCCGAAGAGCTATGTTCTGGGCTGTCTCCAAAGAGTCCATCCTCCCTTGTGTGATAGAAATGAATACTTCACTACCGTATTTAATAATAAATACCGTATTTAATAATAATATATGTAAAAACTAGAAAATCTGCCTGAACTGTTGAAGACACTCCCACGGTACCCTACTCACACCACTTCCTTACGAATGACCTTCGGAAATATGGAAGTCCATTCTGCCTCACCCTCCTAAAAAGTAATTTAACCTTTTCCTTACGGGCTGGGATAGCATGTATCCCAAGAATACGGGCCCAAGAATATATATATATATATATATATATATATATATATATATATATATATATATATAGATATAGATATAGATATAGATATAGATATGTATGTATGGGAAAATAGGCCCCGTAAGCTAAAGGTAAAGTACCTAAAATTCCCCCAATATAGGACATTTATTCAAAAATCATAAGCCTTTTTTTCATGTAATACCTATCGCCAGTTATGTAATTGTAAATTTTATTTTTAAATCTTTTTTATGCATATAATACTGAAAACTAAAGGCATAATGAAAATTGAAATCAGTATGCTATTAAATATTTTTTTTGTGTTATAGAAGCAATAATTTTTATCTCTTTCCGTCAAAATGTTACGTAGATAACCTGAAATATTTTTAGATACGAACACGAAAAAGCTCTTTCGATAGTTTTTATCACCTCAGATTCCGAAAATATGAGACTTGTGCATCATGTAACGAATGGTCAAACAAGCTATTTATTCCGGTTTCTGACTTCTCGTGTCCTAGGATTAAATTAAGCACTCGTATTGTATCCCGAGTGAATTTCCAGATGTGATTCGCTGGTAATTGGAAAACTCTCTGAGACTGGGAGAAAAATTTTATTCATTGAATTACATAATATATCAATGGATGTATTTTTATTTTTCTCGATGAATGCGTTATTTTATGATAGACATATGCATTTTTTTCAAGCCTTTTTTTTTTAATCTTTAGAAACATTCTACGGCATTAGTCAACAATAAAAATGCTTAAATCCGATTTACAATTTGAAGCCATTTAAATATAATATTGCTATATTGCTTTTAACAATTACGTATTACCGAAAAAGTGGTCTCGTTTATGATACAAGCACTATTAATGCCAGAAAAGAGGATACGAAAATCGCCGTTAGCATGGGAAAAAAATGATAAGGCAACAATAATATTATTTTTTTCAAGTTTAAAAATATTTCTCAAAGACACGAAGCAGTAAAAGCATGCACTGTTTAATGAGTTTAACTTTATACTCATCTGATATCAATGTTTTAAAATTTAAACTAATATTACGTTGATTTTAATAGTTTAATTTACTTCAAAATAGGAAACTAACCTTTGTTTTAACCTCTTTTCCTCACGGGGTGGGATAGCATGTATCCCAAAAATACAGGCCCAAGAATATATATATATATATATATATATATATATATATATAAGTTCAAAGTTAAAAAATTCGTAATAAAAGAAGTAATGTTCGAAAAAGTTTTCTATTTGCGCCAATAAGATCAGAGGGACATTTTTTTCCTGGTAAGAAAAAAAGTTTTCAAAACTAACCGAAAGAGGGCGTCCACACGTCATACTGAGACTGTTATGCAAATCAGGCAAACTCAAACAGAAAATCAAACAGATCACAATAGCATGAGACTGTGCATTTATTTTAGAGTAACACATGTTCAACATTACCAGCAGCACAAGGTAATAGGCAAGTGAGACGCGTCACTAAGCCCATTACAGCGGAGTGTAGCTTCGATGACAGTGACTGTCTGTCGAATGACATTTTTCAGTTCCACCAAAGTGGTTGGGGAGCCTCGGTAGACATGAGTCTTTAACTATCCCCACAACTAAAAATTTTTCCGGGGTCAAGTATGGTGATCGTAAGGGCCACTGAACCTTACAACCGCGACTCATTGAACTCGGTCTTCAGTGAAAGAGAGTTCAGAGAACTCTCTTCTTCAGTCATTCCCCAACAGGAACGTCTTGACATCACGTGAAATGTGGGGCGGGGCACCATCCTGCATGTCAACATTGCGAAAAGAGAATGACGGATCCACTTCCAGCCGGGTGTTTTATTGATAGCTTGATTTGCATAAAACGTCTCAATATGACGTGTGAGCGACCTCTTTCGGTTACTTTTGGAAACATTTTATTTTACATGGAAAAAAATCCAATGTTCCTCTGATCCTATTGGCGCAAACAGAAAATTTTCCGAGCATTACTTATTTTATTAAGAATTTTTGAACTTTGCACGAATTTATAACGCACCCGGTATATATATATATATATATATATATATATATATATATATATATATATATATATATATATATATATATATATGTGTGTGTGTATATATATGTATGTGTGCGTGTGTGTGTGTGCGCTAAATCTATATTAAAAAATAAAAGGTTCTAAAACGTGATGGGATCCGCATGGAGCATTTTCAAAAATGCTAGAATTTTTGAAAATTATTTTGAAAGACCGGCATTATTCTGCCAAAAAATCCTTATTTTGAATTCTAAGGTCCTTCAGTTTAGTATAATACAATATGTTATTCCCATTCTGTATATAGAGAAAAAAATTGAAAATTAAATCATTCGATGTCGAAGGTCAGTTATCTCCTTAAAGAATATACGCATTTGGCATTCTTTTCCCTCTAGCATACTTATTGGCTGTGCTCATAAGTACTAAAGAGCTCGTAACAAGGGAGAAACCAAGTTCCATTTCTGATAGGTACTGGAAATTTCACTGGAAATATATGACTTAATTTAACTAAGCAATTATTACATTGTTTAAATTTTCAATATCCCTATACTTCGTACTTTAAGGAGTACAGAGGCTGTTCGCACATTTTTTAGACGATTTTGGTAAGCGGTAATAAAAAAATCGTTTGCTGCAAAAGAAATAATTACAATTGTACGATGTTTTTAAAAGTCAAAATTATCGTCTGCGGCTTGAAAGTTTTGTTTTTATTCAAAATGGCGTTTTTAACAAAGCAGTGGTTCGAAGGCTACATTTATGTTCTTTCCGAAGAAAAATATGCATACTCCGTTTTCCAAAAACGATGTGAGAGTCATGGTTTTGTGATATCTAAAGCGTCGATAGGTAATATCGTCATCAAGAAAGGAAAAAAACGTCAAATTGGAGCCTCAACTGGGACAAAAATTCCAAACAAGTATCCAAGGAAAAAACGGACATCTTCGACCATTGCAAAGGTACGTTGTTTAATGTTAAAAGAAAATCCCCCTAGTCAAAAGACAGTTGCAAAATCCTTAAAATGCTCAGTGTCCACTGTAAACAAAATGATAAACGTTGATTTAAATCTTAAGAAAGCGAAAAAACGCAATGTGCATCGTCTTTTTCCAAGTCGCTGAACGCAGGACACGCTGCAGAATTCTGTATGAGAAACACTTATCCAAAGAAAAATGGAAAACAATTGTCACAATAGATGAATCATATGTGTATATAAATGACTGCAACAAAAAAGAGCCATTTATTATCATAAAAGGGGAGAAAAAAATTAAGTACATGGTTCAAAGAATCGAAAGAAAGTTTTTTCTAAGGGATTCATGATTGTTGCTGGTTTTTCTTATAATGGCAAGTTAAAAATAAAGAGAGTGGAAAAAAATGTCAAGATTAACTCCAAATACTATCAGGAACATATTTTATTACCAATTTTTCTGAATGAAATGCCATCGTTTAACCCACAGTGCCATCAATCTGTGGAAACCATCAGGACAAAGCTAGCAGTCACACATCTAAATCCACTGTAAATTTCCTAAAAGAAATAGAACAAAAAACTGGTATCAAGGCCATATCCTTCACTGATATCCCTACTAAATCTCCCGATGTATCACCTATGGATTTTTGTGCTTTCGGACTTTTAAAATCTGCATTATCCAAACGTCGTCCCAAAACCCTTACAGGACTCTGCAAAGCTGTTCAAGAGGAATGGGATAAAATACCTCTTCTGACACTTCAATAGGCATGATTATCCTGGAAATTGTGGTGTCGAAAGATAGTTCAGAATAAGGGATGTCAAATAGAACATTTAAAACACAAGAATTTTATGTAATTTAGTTTTGTGAATACAATATACATCGTCTAAAAAATGTGTGAACAGCTTCTGTAATTACTTGCATTATGGAGAGGTCCGAATTTCACATCCATCTGTTATTATTGAAAACTGATATTTTTTACTCTTTAAGTCTATATATATATATATATATATATATATATATATATATATATATATATATATATATATATATATATATATATATATATATATATATATATATATATATATATATATCTGAATCACGAATCTTTGTTACTTTGTTAATTTCGCAAGGAGCATACTAATTCTGCAAGAAATAAAGGCCTAACGAATAGACACAGTTTTAATTAACGACACTCTAAAATATATTTTATATGTAATAATTATTCCCAGCTTTTGGTTCTCTGACAGTATGGCACTAAATTTGTAATATAAAATAACACATTAAAATAATAATTATCATAACACCCTAAGCGAATATTTTCTTTCGTGCGTAATTTTATTTGTTTTTCTTAAAAGGAAGTGTCGTTATTTAACGCCAAAAACCTCCTTTCGACAAAAATATACTAAAATGTTTGAAATAACCGATTATTACAAGAAACAATAACGCTCAAATCTCTGAAACTTAACGGATTTTTTACATAAAGAGAAATATATTAGTAGTTTATTTACTCTAGACTTCTAATTCCGAATGATCAAAATTTAGTAGCACTGATGCATCTCAGAGGAATTTCCTAAGTAATTCTCTAATACTTGGCAAACTTTTTTGTTTGTATATATAATTCTACTTAAAGAATTATTTTGTTATTGAAATATCGTCTATGGAAATTCTCTGAAGTACCAAAACTGCTTTTTGCCTTTTTGCAATAGTGAAATATGCAAAACTGCGACAAGTAAAAATAGATAATTGTTCTTTCAGACATGATGGGTTTTTTTTGGCGTCTCTGAAGATAAATTTACCATGAATATAGTATGGGAGAAAAACCTCGTAGTTAGAATAAATTAAAATGATATGACTTACACAGACAATTATTATAGTAATTTTAGAAATGTTAACATATAGATTGATAAGACATAAATCAGTCAAAATGTGAATTGTGGGAAAGTTGTAAAGGTCTACCCTATTTGAAGGCTCCGATATCATCCAGTTCCTATTATTTTCTTTACTTCTATTAAATAATTTATGTCCGTAGATAACACATGCTATGTAGGCTTTTAAAATCTAGCGTCATGGTTCAGTCATTGTTTCGTTATGATCGGTACAGGGTCTATGCTAAAAAACTTTCTTTCTAAGATAACACGTATTACAAACAAATTACATTCAACTTTTGCAGCAATTACGGTTGCCGTGATTTGCTTAAATTAATAAAGCTATATCCTTATATTTATAAGTTCCAAGCACATTTATAGAGTACCTTACCCTTATTAGCACTTGCCACTATTGAGGAAATAATAAAAAAAAAAATCATGTATGCATTATCATTGCTGCACTGCTCAACGTTCATTCCCTTAGCTAGCATCAAACGCAAAATGTTGGGTTTAAATATTTCGGTTTAAATCCCGAATAATTCTTGGTCGTCTCCGTGTCGTCCCTTTCATAGGGAACAATGCTGGTTCACCTATATGGACCTCTCATAATAGAGTAGCCTTCAAAACATCGCAGATCTTTATGGGACAATGTCAAAAAAACATCTACCGTGAGAGACAAGTGCATTGTAACAAAAGGAAAAATTAACTCAAAAGTTGGTAACAGAAGTGATGCTTGCAGTCGAAATAGATGTCTCACTCGAAGGTATAAGATCGAATTAGCATCCAGACTTTTATACTTTAGCCATCCTACAACAGTTCTTATCTGAACGAGTGACCGCTAGCGTTTTACAAATTAAGTGTTTGTCTTGTCTTCTTGGCAGAATGACGTCAGACAAAAAGAATTGAGAAAGGAATCCATAAAGAAATTTTGTACAACAGAAAAAAAAGTAATAAAGCTAAGACCACAAAATGTGGTAATTTTATAACCACCAAAAATGAGGAAATTAAATTTAAAACAAATATAAAAGTTTTCAAGATGGGGAACTTAGTATTCATTGCTATAGATTTTTAAAGAATTGCCTGCTTTTGTATCCATTATTCATTTTATCTCATATTTTTTCAAACAATGCTTGTATCATTTCTTTATACATCATTTTGTATGTAAATGTTTAAATAAGCTCACGCAAGTTACATCTTACCTAAATGTACACAAGGGGAAAATTCGTATTATATCTATCTTAAAAAAAACTATGGGTCAAACAAATAACAGCAAAGCATGCCCCTTTAAGAGTTATTTATAAATGGTTCTTTTATATACTCAATCCATATTACTTTCGTAGAAATTAAAAATCATATTATTAGTAAATTCTTTATTTATAGCAATTGAGAGACTAATAAAAACCGATTACTTAATGTTTACCGCACATATTTTGAAGCATTTGCCTACTTGTATATCCTTTATTCATTAACCCCTAAAACAATGATTCTTAACCTTCACTTTTGGTTGCCGCGAGTTTTTTTTATTATTATAAACAAGAAAAGTTTACTAGGGCCTACTTAAAATTAATACTAAGTTCAATTAATTACTTTCACGACCTGAAGATAAGAACACAAATTGAATCCCTCGTTCCTGAATTAGCTACCTTCAGGCCCGAAAATGTTAGGCTCACTATCAAACATTTGTGCTCCAAGCTTCAATCACCAGTCTCATATTAACTAAACAAAACTACTTTTAGCAATTTCCATTGTAGTTGTCTAGTATAATACTATACTGAACACCACGGTTTTTTTTAACTGAATTGCAAGTAATATATCCTATTCTAGTGTTTGTTACTAATATCTTTTAATAAATGAATAAAATCGGCATTTAAGTAAGTATTTATGTTTGAACTTAAATTTAAAATGTTCCTGAAATACATTCACTTTAATTTAATATTCAAAAAAGTTTAAAAACCTAATATCTAACAAGGATCCCTAAATATCTAATATCCTTCAAATATAAAAAAAGTGTGGTAAAAAAAGTGTCCACTGCCCGAAAGGATATTTTATATAAATATACAATTCCCAACCAGATTTGAGATGCTAACTTTCTTTTCGATTATTTATAAAAACATGGCATATTATAATGAACTTAAATTTAAAATGTTCCTGAAATGCATTCACTTTTATTTAATATTCAAAAAAGTTTAAAAACCTGATACCTAACAAGGATCCCTAAATATCTAATATTCTTCAAATATAAAAAAAAAAGTGTGGTAAAAAAAATGTCCACTGCCCGAAAGGATATTTTATATAAATATACTATACCCAACCAGTTTTAAGATGCTAACTTTATTTTCAATTATTTACAGAATCATAGCATAGCAAAATTTCAAAGATTTTCCCTTTTTGCATCAAATATAGTATTTACACCTTAAAAGCAAATGTTATTTAAAAGTGTATAGCTGCATTGCACTCAAGTATTGTTATATCTCGCTTTGAATAGATACTGACGTATTTATTACATCCAAAAACAACAGAAAAAGAAAAGATGTTTTCATAAGTTTTATTTCCCATGAATCTGGAAATAAGTGACTTTTTCCTCCTTCAACATTCAGAAAAACATTGCATTTTTTTCTCTATCCTGACATCTTATTTCCCAGGAGAGAAATTTAGTTACAAAATTGCACCTTCCGCGAATATCTGAATGCTTTTCTTCGATAATCAAATAACTTTCTCAGACTCTCTCGGAAAAAATACTTCTTGCTGTACATAATATAAGAATAAATTGTTTTAAGAATAAATTGTTTTAGTATTTTTCTTAACGAAAACCTTATTTTGATAAACAAACAAACACACACACACACACACACACACACATATATATATATATATATATCAAGACCTATATATAATGTAAACGCAGAAAACAGAATAACACAAATATAGCTACACTACAGAAATTGATATCACTAAAGGAGTATGAATAGAAAAAAAGAGATAACTAAACACTTCGCAGAATATACAAAAAGGGAAGACAATCTCTGTATAAATTACGGTTCCAATCGCGAAACAAACGAGATAAGAAGCTGGTGTTTGTTTGAGATTAGAAGGCATTGCGCAAACAGAAATATACGTTAGGAAATTCTCACGAGAAAATATGTTTGTATGGTTACGCATAATTTTGCCATACGCATAATTTTGAGGGGGTAAATGTATAAATTGTAAATAAATAAGTTTTTTTTGTTATTTAAAATTTGAGTCAGTTTTCTTCCTTTAGTTTGTTTTTGAGAAAGTATTTGTTAGGGTTGCCGAAGTCATGATTTGTTCGTATGCCAATTTAATGTCAAGAATCTAGGGTTGAATTCAAAAAAATATTTATACACAATGCACCCAACTACCCCTTCATCAAAACATAAAAAGTACTAACCACGAAGTCATGCCCAATTAAATAGATCTCGGACATGCATGACGACAGTAATGTATGCCATTTTTTATGATCAGGATACTGCAGAATTTACGTCCATATTTCAAAGGGTAATAAAAATCAAGGATAATAAATCGCAGAAAAAAGGTTTATATTATCGAACAGTATTAGAAATCTAGTTTTTTACATTAGGCATCTAAAATAACATTACGAATATGGCGCCCATTATTTGCGATGAATTGCCGAAGCCGTTTTCTAAAGTTTTCCATCACCCTGTTGGTCATCTCTAAAGAAATATCTGCGACTTCCTCACGAATAGCAGACTTAAGGGGGTCGTTGCACATTTTCAGGCGTTCTAATTTTCCTAGGATAACCACTTGTTTTCTGGTAAACGCATGAGAGGATTGTGTTTCAATCAGGAACGGATTGAAACACAATCCTCTGATGTGTATTCTTTGGAATTGTATCATAATTTACATAACGTCCAAAGCGCCTCCTAAATGCTCTCTATGATGGAGTTACAGAGAGGTTGATTTTAAAGAACACCTCAATAACCAAACTGCGATGTTCACTGGACCAACCCATAGTGTCTTCTGGCAACTAGAAAATCCCCGCGAACTGTTGCAACCTTCTGAGCTGCCCTATCCCGACGACTCTCTTACAAGTACAGGAATGTGGGATGCCATTCTGCTTCACCCTATATTTAGTATTTTGCAATTTCTATATTCAAAACTTACTTTGCTCTTTATTTGTGTTTAGAGTTCTAATTAGATTATTTTATACATATTTTTTATATGTATAATATACATATACATATACATACACACACACAAATAAATATATATATATATATACTAGCGGACCCGACAGACGTTGTCCTGTTCAAACGTTGTAATTCTAGCTGAAGTACCCGGCGATGCCCGGGATTTTAAGAATGTTTGTTAACCAAAATCAATTTAAAAATTATCACAGAATAAATAACATAGAAAAAAAAAGCATACGAAATGTTATACATATTAATAATATGAAAACCCAATTAAAAATGTATAAATGTATAATAAACTCCTCAGATTTCAGCTATATTCGGTATTTCATCATAAAAAAGCTGAAAAAAATAAAAATAAATAAAAATAATAATTTTAAAAAATTAAAATAAAAAAATAATAAAATAAAAGCTGAAATAAAAAAGGCCTTAAAAAAAAGCTGAAATAACAGGTCTAGCAAAATTTTTACAACTCTGGATTCGAACCCGGGTCGAGAGCATGGTACTTTCCAAATTGGCGACCTTCCGAACGCGCCACGATGACACGGTGTTCTACTGGGTAAAGTGAAACATATTTGCTATTGGAAAGTTGTTGTGGGCTGGTGATTATACATGTCAGAGGAGTTTTTAGTCAGAAATAAGTTAGCAGGATAGAAGCTTAGTCTTTAGTTCTTGAATAGACACAAATATATAGGCGAGGGGGATTGCAGTAGCGATTAAAAAAGATCTCGTGTCACTTAGTGTGGTTGATTCGAATTTTCCATCGCGTGTCGAGAGTATGAACATGTCGTTGGATCTGATGTATTTTAGAGTATAAAATCTGACTTGAAAGATTATTATTTTCATTTACTATTCTGGTTTAATATATGACTTGAAACTTTTTGATTTTATTTATTTTTATCTTTTCGCTCGCTGTTTGCTAACTAAACCTAACGTGGACGCCATTATCCAGAGGGCCGATTCCACAAACTGTAACAGCTTCCATTTACCGGACACACCCCCTTATAAATTGTTGGTTTTTTATTAATTAATTAAAAATATAAAAACATTTTCTATCGGATCAAATTGTGAATCTAAACCATTCTCGAATCAACTAAATTGCACACACAAAATTTCATAAAAATCAGTCCAGACGTTTAGGAGGAGTTCAGTTACATACACACGGACAGAAGAAATATATATATAAGATATATATATATATATACACCCAAATACTCTTCAGCTAAGCATTTAAAATTTCAGATATTCTTTAACACGTTGTCTCACTTTTTACTTATTTGTTTCCTATAGGGATTTTTGATGATAGATTTGAATACAACACGAACCATAATTTGAATCTTGATACAAATCATTCTCTTTGTATAAACGTATACAGAAATGTGAGATTATCAATAGTTTTAGAAGTTAACTTACTTTATATCTAGGAAGAAATGCTTAATAGAATGCATGGAATTCCGGAAACAATTACAAGTTCTTACGGCAGCAATGAAAAAAAAATTAGGGAACAATATTCTTTGGGTCTTCTAATTAGAGAAAGGGCTTAAATAGTTTCAATACATTCTTGTGTCGTAAATTTCTTTCTGCTCAGTTTAATATACTTCCTCTTTCAAAGAAATAGGATATCTAGAAAAAGTTCAATAACAGCATTCTATAAGAAAAATATTATTGAAAAGATATAGTGAAAAGTGAATAGAACTATATATTAAGCCGCTTTTCATCTGGTTCAGGAAAGGATTTTATTTCTTCGAGACTGAAGTATAAGCAAAAAAATATAAAATTAGAAAAAAAGATGATAAAGTACAGGAATGTGCCAGACTGGACTCCCCTATTTCAAAGGGTAATAAAAAACGAATGAAAAAAAAATACCGAAAAAACTTTATATTTTTGAAATGTACTTATATTCTAGTTTGTTTATTTTTACAAGGTTTTAAAAATAATATCACTCATGTGGTGCCCGTTAGAAGCATTGCTTAAACTGCTCTGTAAAGTTTGACATCACTCTGATGGTCTTATATCGGGGAATGGCTGTAACTTCTCATGAATAGCGGACTCACCGACTCTTTGGGCAATTTCAAGTGTTCTGATATTCCGAGCGCCACTTGGTTTTCTTGATAATGCAGACCGACATGCTCACACGTTTGGAACCCATCTCAGGATTGTTTATCGATCAGGAACGATATGAGTTACATGGACCCCGAAACGCATTCTAAATGTCTCTCTGTTTTTAAAGAATACCATTAAAACGCAACCCTGATGTCCACTGAGCCATCTCATGGTGTCTCGATGTTCACTGAACCATCTCATGGTGTTTACTGAGAACTGGAAAATATACCTGAACAATTGCCAATTCCCCTGCTGCTCTTTATATATATATATATATATATATATATATATATATATATATATATATATATATATATATATATATATATATATATATATATATATATATATATATATATATATATATATATATGTGTGTGTGTGTGTGTGTGTGTGTGTGTGTGAATATTGAAGTTTGACTTATCTCTTTGTTATGTGAAAGCGTCCCAATTTCAATGCATTTTCTCGCAATTTTATTTTAGTTGTTGCCGGAAATATTCCCGTCGATGTGAGGCAGTATTACTTCCCGCAACAACTTTCTCTCGGAATTCTGTTAACTTTAATTTTATCAATATCGTTCTTTTCAGGAACCGAGTTTACTGAAACCACCGAATTAAAACTAAGATATCTAACTGGCGTTTGACTTATATCTTTGTTATGTGAAAACGTCCCAATTCCAATGCAATTTCTCGCAACTTTATTTTAACAGGCGTAGTAAGACGCTTCCTAGATTGAAAACAAAACTTTGCCGAATAATTATGTCACTTTACGTACTTCAGGCGAACAAAATTTCAATTAAAAAGCCATCATAGTGAAAAATTATTTGATAAAATGCTGATTGCTTAGTCGGTAATTCTCGTGAACATTTCAGGAAATAATGCATGTTCTTTGAGTAGAATACTATTATCTTTATCTGTTCTTAAAGATCCATAATTATAGCTTTTCAGTGAAAAATAATTACAAGTATATTCAAAGGAGTAGCTAGAAAATACTGTAATTTGTTGAATCAAATGCGCATTCAGTTGAAATCACCAATTAATTATTTCCCCCTCTCTCCAAATAGAGATAAGGATTTGTTCCCACTAGACATTATCTCCATTTATCGCTTGTGAACATTGCTTAATTATTTTATTTTTATGCTGATGTAATTCCGTCGTTTAGAAAAGATGGAATTTTTGAAGATTCCATGTTTATATAGTTAGAGAATGACATCCAAATTGATGGAATTTTTTGAATAGTAAAGTGTTATAAGTGCGGTGAACTTTAATTGAGTCTCATAAAGTCATATGTACGTTTAAGAAAATTCCATATTGTCTTAGAATAGACGGTTTTAATGATGTGCTTTGAGCTTCATTTGGGTAAAAAAATAAATGGCTCACTAATGCTTATATCATCAAGAACTCTCTTTAAATGTTTTATCCTTTAACACACGATTAAATTGGCCAGGAAATTTCATTCTTTATACTTTAAGAGACACGAGGAACTTAGTAATATCGTCAAAACTTGTACGATTAATTTTAAAAAGTTTTTATGTATTTTTAAATGAAAATGTTCTTGGTACCAGACAAAAATTTGGTATGAAAGAGGAAAGCTTTGATTGGAATGAGAAATAAGGCAATGGTCATGAGAGTTATAGCAAAGAAAGAATGCTTAAGTTCCAATTTTCTATTCTATTTTTTTATCGTTTTTTATATAAAACTTAATCATTCCATCCTTTTTTAATTGGGTGTTTCTAATCATTGAATAACAAAGAATACTAAGGAATCTATAAAGGGCACGATGTAGCCACCAGTGGCGCGTTGCACTTGGCACTGAGGGTGCTCTTTTCACATCCCGGTGCTAAATTTGGTCAGTAATGACGCTAGCCTCGCCAAGCCAAAAAATAGTTCGGAGAAATGTTTCTTTTGGGCCGAAGAAAAATGTAATACGGACCGAGGTAGCAGGGGGTGCTTGGTTCGAACCCGAACGAACGCTGTTCATTAAATTCGTGTCGAGGACGGACATGGGCACCTTACATCCATATGCAGGAAACTCATTTTATATTGTCAGGCAGGGTGGGAGGACATGCGATCAATCGACTGTCGCCCCTAGGGGTGCTTGGTCAAAATTGAGGTGCCACCAGTGTGGGGTGTTCTAATTCCTTTCAATATCAACAACCTCCCCAGTTTGCACAGTGAAGATTTTTTTTCTCTAACCTAAATAATCTTTTTAACCTAAATAATCTTAAAAACTTTTCCCATTAAAGGTTGCAAAATGCTTTCACTTCTTTAAGCTATAAACAGATGGCAGTACTAAACATTTTTCTGCTCATTTAACTGGAATACATTGAATGCAATTTAAAAAAAGAACTTGATTTAGGCGTCTGAACTGTGCAAACGGCACCCTCAAAGGGTTAATCTATACGGTGCCTCCATTGAAAGTAACCAACGATTCTCGCGGATTATATCCAAACTAGCCGCTGCGCGACCAGCATGGTTGCTTTTAGTTTTATATTTTCTTTTGCAAAACAACTCAACTGAAAGTAACAAATGTTTAACCATTACCTGTCATCATAAATATACGTTGTTAAGGGGTATTCTCTATTAGGCTGATTCTTAAACATCGTGAGCAAAAAATGTGAATTTCCATTACTTCAGAACAGAGTTAAAGATAAGACTGAGAAACTCAACACCAATGATTTTAAAAATTACATCCCTCTCTGTATGTACTACTATTTTTCAAAATTAAGATATCTACACTTTATCATTACATCAAATAAGAAATTGTTGGGGAAAATTTTTTTCACTGAAAAAAATGGAATAAAAATTCAGCAAGTACTAAAATATAGTATGGATTACATCACTGTATGTTCTTTTGGTCACAATTCCTTTATCTACACTTAATCATATCAAATAATAAATTGCTGAGAAAATGGAGTAAAATTTCATCACGTACAGAAAAAAGTGTAGAAAATTAACTATTACTGGCTCTCGGTTTCTGTGCCGCCGACGGTTAAGCCTAACTTCGCGATCATTTATGCTCTCTTTCACGCCTCTCTCTTAATGAATTATTTCTTCTTCGCTCTCTTTCTTGAGACTGTTCCCAAATTTCACTTAATCGTGCAGCTCGCTTTCGATGATTCCTGATTTCAGTGCGTAAATCCATGTTGACACGCGGTTGCAAATTTCAGACGGCCGGTAATGTTTACATCTGGTAGTTGCAGCCGTTGCCATTCGGAGTGTAGAAATATCGTCGATTTTTGTGCCACATACCTACGCGTTTTATATATAGAGATGCCTTTCTTGGAAAAGGTATTGTCACACAATAGAGTTTTAAAAATAGACGTTAGTAAAGATCGGGAAGCAGTTCATTTCAAACGATGTTCTATGAAAAGAACACGTTTCAACAGTCTAATTCCTTAAACTCATTTTAGGCGCTTCTGCAAGGCAGTTTTTTGCACTTAGTCCAACTGGCTCATAAAAGGGAATGCAGCTACAACCAAGAAAAGTTAATATACCAGGGCTGTTCGATAACTCAGAGCAAAAAGTAAGGAAACAATTTTTTCTGGACAAAATTTTTTTTATCATCTTTCAAAATAGTCTACTTTGAAATTTCCTCAAAATAGGTAATCACCTCATCGTTTGTTGAAAATCTGTTTGATTTAAATCTATCTATATCTATATCTATCTATATTTATATATATACTAGAAGGAAACCCATCATTTCGACGTCATAATACTAATAATGACGTCATAATGGAAAAAAGTATATGAAAGTTAAAAAATATCCCGAATTATCAAACAATATTGCATTTAATCTACACCTTGTAAAAGCAAACCCTTTCATTATTTTTCATTTATTTAGTTTTTCATGCGATTAGAGTAGTAGACTGCCATCCAGTTTTTTACAGCTCACTACGCGATATGAATACTTGAGCTACTTGATTCATTCCCATTCAAGTTTGTTTACTTTCAGAATTCATCGCAAAAGTAAACAGATTTTTAAAAACTGTTAAATATACAGCTAAAAACATCCAATTTTTTTTTAGTTCTGAATGTTTTCTAGAAAAATAGGCTGAAAAAACGTGATTTGATGGGGAAGATATTAGTTGTTAGGTAAGAAAAAATTCTGATCCACATCTGAAATTGAAATTAAACCTAACCGGCCGTTTGTTTACTGAGGGCTTCAATTGAAAGATGAGTACAGCCCGGAAGTGTTATACAGAGACAACGGCTATTATATATATAATATATATATATATATATATATATATATATATATCTATATATATATATATATATATATATATATATACCGGGTGGCCATAATTAAACTGACAGTGCTCACAGTGTTCTGTAGCGCGATCTATTTGCGAGAATGAGGCCACATTTTGTAGGAAGATTAAACAAGACGGGGGACGAAGGATTCCGCGAAAAAATAAATTAGTTCCAAAAGTCACCGCTAGGGGAATATTTGGCGCTGTGTAATAGAAAATAGAGTGTTAACAAATGCAAATCAATACGGAAATTACCTTTTATTTTGCATTCAAATGAGGTTCAATGTGCCGTTGTTGTGGACCACATATTGCATTCTGTGCACAGTATGCACAACAGCAGAAAGTAACATGTCTGCAGGAATCTCCCGCACAGTCCGTGATATGTTATCCTTGAACGTAGCCAGGTCCTGGACCACTCCTTGATAGACCTTGGACTTAAGGTAACCCCATAGCCAGAAGTCGCATGGGGTAAGATCAGGCGACCGAGGTGGTCATGTATTTGGAAAGTAGCGGCTAATGACTCTTTCTGTTGTGAATTTCTGTCGTAGCAGCTGTTGCACCCGTACAGCAACGTGTGGAGGGGCTCCATCTTGCATGAAAATGATTTCCCCCAGGCATTGTCTTTGCTGAAGTGCCGGAATGACAAAGCTGTTCAACATGTGGCGATATTTCTATCCGGTAACAGAACAGGTTTCCGGTCCTGTCGGGGTAATGTTCTCATAGAAGAATAGACCTACGATAAATTCCGCTGTGAACCCACACCAAACAGTTACCTTTGGTGAATGTAAGGGAATTTCTGTGACTGCATGTGGTGATTTGTCATCCCAAATTCGGTAGTTCTGGGTATTCACAGTTCCATGCAGGTAAAAGTGGGCCTCGTCTCCCCATAAGATTTTCCACGGACAAGCATCATCCACCTCCATTCTGGCAAGAAAGGTGAGAGCAAAAGTCAATCGCTTATCATGGTCGGGGTACAGTAACTCCTGTACACGGCTGATCTTGTACGGATAGAAGTTGATAATCTTTCGTAAGATTTTCCATACCGTACTGTAAGGCATATCCATATTCCGAGCTAATCCACGAGCGCTAGAGGTGGCAGCAATATTGTCTGGTCCTCTGTCGACAATCGCCGTGGCAACTGCTTCGATTGTATCCTGTGGTACAGGTTTTCGTCCTCTGCCTGACTGAACCTTCAGAGAACCTGTTTTCTCAAACGTCGCAACCATTGCTTTTAGCCCATTAACTGACACAGGACCGTTACCTTTACGCATTTTTTGTGCGTTCTAAAAGCACGAAGAGCGGCTGACGCGTTGCACTGGTTGAGGTAAAAGAATTTGACCAGTAACGCACGCTCGACTAAAGAAGGAGACATTGCACATAAACTTTCAATCCGATTGATTCGAAACGTAACACATTGCCTTTTAAAACCCAAGCAGCTGGCACTGTGCCAATGGATGTAACGTGAAATTTGAATAAAGAACTTCTTCTTCTGTTCAGCGTACCTGATATTGCAGATCACGAGACTTTATCGGTGTTTATGTAGATTTTACGCTTTTTTTAAAAGTGTTGCCATATAGCACTTGAACTAAATAAGAAAATGTGCATAATAAAAGGTAATTTTATTCCGTATTAATTTGCATTTGTTAACACTCTATTTTCTATTACACAGCGCCAAATATTCCCCTAGCGGTGACTTTTGGAACTAATTTATTTTTTTCGCGGAATCCTTCGTCCCCCGTCTAGTTTAATCTTCCTACAAAATGTGGCGTCATTCTCGCAAATAGATCGCGCTACAGGAAACTGTGAGCACTGTCAGTTTAATTATGGCCACCCGGTATATATACGAGGGTTGTTCAATAAGTAATAAGACTAATTTTACTGCCGCGAAACCACTCATCAGAATGTTAATTTCCGTGGCATAAAAAAAGTTTGTTGTCTGTATTAACAAAAGCTACCGATAGATGGCATGTACAGGCTCATGTTCCTGAGTATCACGTGATTGAACTGAAGCGTTTTTTCTGGCGCCTACGATGCGCGGCCAGTTGTCGAAATGGAAACGTCGACGGAACAACGTTATGCGATTAAATTTTGTGTTCGTCTGCAAAAATCAGCATCGGAGACCTCTGACATAATACGTGAAGCTTTCAACGATGAAGCAATGTCGAGGGCAAGCATTTTTCGCTGGCATAAAGCTTTTAAGGAAGGCAGGCAAAATGTGGAAGATATTGAACGTGAGGGACGACCTTCAACGTCCATCACAGAGACAATGATTAACACAGCTGCTACTATCATCAAGGAGGACCGCAGAATGACAGTACGTCAGCTGCATGCTCTCTTGAATATTTCTGTAGGAAGTGTTCACTCAATCCTGTCAGAACATTTGCAACTGAAACGTGTTTGCGCGCGATGGATTCCGAAATTGTTGACACCTGAGCAAATGCAGCATCGAGTGGATGTGTGCACAGAATGGAAAGAAAGACTGGAACAAGAAGGCGACAATTTCTTGAAACGCATCATCACAGCAGACGAAGCTTAGTTGTATCACTATGACCCAACCATGAAACAACAAAGCAGTGAATGGAAGCATCCGTCTTCGCCTACTCCCAAGAAAGCAAAAACTGTGAAATCGGCTGGTAAAGTTATGACCATAATTTTTTTTGATTATGAAGGAATTGTGTATCAACATGCTGTAGAACCCGGTAATACCGTAAACGGCTCGTACTACGCGAATGTCCTAAGAACAATGGTACAGCACGTTCAAAGGAAACGTCCATTGCTCCGAAATGGCTTCCTTTTGCACCATGACAATGCCCGACCACATATTGCTCGTTGCGTACAGGATGTTTTGTAGCAGAACAACGTAGAGGTTTTACCACACCCTCCATACAGTCCTTGTAACGTCCAGGAAACGTGCCGCGAGAAAATTTGAGCTTTGCACGTTTCACCAATATTGTGTGATAATTGTTATATTTTATCCCACATGCCGGCATTCATATAAATTATTATTTTTCAGTGTGACGTAATGTCATTTGCATGCTTGGTTTTCATTTTTTTTTTTTTTGTTACGTTACAAGTACTGTGTAGCAACTTCGATAGAATTTAGTGAGTTTTGAGATATACGATATACTCGGTGAGAAGAGGTTGTAATAGTGCTTTGGTGTTCTTGTGAATTTGTTAAATTTAAATAAAAAAATGTTTGTTTAAAGTTTTGAATGTTCAATTTGAAAAGAATCTTGTGAAGTCTAGTCAACACCCTCACTGCATGTGGAACCCAAAAAGGATATCGCCCCATTAACTTAGGCGGGTGATTTTTTACATATCAACTGCTCCATGTTCGGAGTTTGAAAATAAACCGCTCGGAAACTTGTGAATATCTGACATTGCGTCCTTGGACCAAGTATTGTGGTTTGCATCTGGTGTCAGATGTGGGATGGGTCCATGCGAGGGTGAGGAATTTTGGAAGAATTTTTTTTTTTTTGATTTCTGCTGAGGATTCCAGCAGCGACAACGGACTTCATCGGAAGACGCAGCTCTAAGGACCGGGAGCTTAACGCAGAGGATAAGAAGTAGATGAGTAGCGGAGGTGAAGGTCAAGTTATCATCAACTTCTGACCGTTTCAGCGGATACCAACGGATAGCGGAGCGTCGAGAAAAGTGAGGAAGACCTCAGCTACTGACCAGGGACAGCGAAGCGTCAGGAAAAGTGAAGCAGACCTTAGCTACTGACCGTTACAACGGAACGTCGAGAAAAGTGAAACAGAGCTGCGGAAACAAAAACAGAGGATGTTTGTGATGACGAAAGGATACCTGTAAGGATCTCGGATGTCGTCTGACAAAGTAGGGTGCATGAATTGCTACTCGTTTGTCCCTCATATTCTGTTCATGGCTAAGTTGATTTTGGGTGCTTAGGAACACGTGCGTTAGGTTAATTTTTTCTTTCTCTTTGGAAATTTATGATTTTATGTTCTTCTGTATACTGTGTTCTTGCATAGGTTAATATTGCTTGCATGTAATGATTAATAGTATTAGTGTTTTATATGAAGTAAATTTCTTCTTATTGAGTTAAAATTCTCTAAAGTGCATAGTGTTTTCTGCTTTGAATATTTGTTATTTGTGGAAGGGATGATTGTTTAGTGTA
The DNA here is from genome assembly GCA_907164885.2 of Dolomedes plantarius. NCBI lineage: Eukaryota > Metazoa > Arthropoda > Arachnida > Araneae > Dolomedidae > Dolomedes > Dolomedes plantarius. The sequence continues at coordinate 141,161,788 of OU015490.1, read as the reverse complement.
GGAAAAAGCTAAGAGCTGTTTTCTGGATTTTATTTTGCTTTCGCTCGTTTATTGTAAATTAACATTCGGGAGCAATGTCTTTTTTAAATACAGCGAGGGAAAACGGATCTCGTGCAATTGGCTTGCGAGATGGGTGAGGTAGTCACCGAGGAAATGTACAACTTGCAAATAATTAAAATTATTAAGGGAGGGGAAAACTATGCGGAAACTTTGGCTAAAGAATAGTTGGAAAGGATTGTGAAAGATAGGAAGGAACGAGAACGACAGAAAATAGAGAGTCAGAAATTAGATAGAGAAGAAAGGGCACGGGCATGGAGTCAGGAATTAGAGAGAGACCAAATAGCTCGGAACCACGAGTTAGAGTTAATGAAGTTAAAAATACAACTTACTCAAGAGGAAACGATAGGTTACGGTTCTATAGAAATAGCACGAATAGTGTGGAATCTCTATCCAGTGAGACGGGGTCTCATGTCCTGGTACACCAGAGAGATTCTAGGACTAGGCGGAAAGAATTAGCGCTGGAAGGTGACAGGTTTTGGGCGGCTAAGGGGCGCAGTTACGCTTTTGAACCACGGGTTGGGACGATAGCGGGGAACAATGAAAGCGTCAGGATAGCCGGGGAGCCCAGGAAAGAATTTACGAAAGAACGTAATTTGGACTGTTGCATTTGCGGCGCGAAGGATCACTCTAAGAGGGATTGCCCAAAGTTAATAAAGAGGGGAACCGTAAAAAGACGAATAAGGTGGCTAGAATAAATGTAGCTAAAGAGTCGCAAGAGGAAAATGAAAACGCAAGCGTAGAAACTATATCGAACGCTGAAAAATTGAGGATTCGGAACATGTAGTAGTAGCAAGGGTGGATTTGTTCCAAAGGAAGGAAAAGGTGCTTTGCTATGGGAAACTACAAAGGGTAAAGGACAAAATAAACGGTTAGGCAATAGAGGCGTTACCTGATTCAGGCGGTGAGATAACGGTCGTAAGGAAGGATGTTTTGGAAATGGGAAATACGGAAGGGTTATCAAATATATATTTGAAAAGCGTATTTGACCCACCAGTGAGATGCCCACTAGTGAAAGCGAGTCTAGCATTAGATGAGGGTGAGCATGCTTTATCCATTCCTACGGAAATTATTTGCGCGGTAGCGGAACAATGGAAGACCAGATGTTGCTTCCACCGCAGATTTTCGAGACGTTAGGGGGAGAAAATATCACTCGGACCTGTTTTAACAATGAGACAGAGGTGAACTTCAGTATTGAAGCTAGCGGGGAAGAAAAACAAAGGGGGGTGATTCTCGGAAAGGAACGTTCGGCGCAGAGTAAAACCCTTTCGACTGAAGGAGAAGAGGTAATTTCGGAATCGGACAGATTTCTTCGCGAACAAGAGAACTGTCAGCAGATCGGAAAACGGTGGGATTTCGTTAAGAGAGGAAAGGGGGATTATTTCATCCGTAACAAATTGCTTTATCACCGAGACAAAGTTAAGGTGAAAATGAAAACGGGTACGAAATTCTCCGGGGGACAGCATAGGGGTTTCTGTAAATTTTGGAAACAAAGAGAAGGGCAGAATTTTGTTAGAGCGAAGTTTAAGGGTTCCGTTGGGTTACGGATACCTAGTCAAAGTTTTCCTACGAGAAGTCAGACCAGATGGGACTAAACCATATCTCACAGGACAGGCGCACTGCACAAGGCCGCCGATACCATGTCAAGGCTCGCGGGAGAGGAATAATATAATAGTTTTTTTTTTATCTTGTAAAGTTAGGTATGTGTAAATATAATTCATCTATTTTATAACATATGTTAATTGTGTAAGTTTTCTGTGTTTTGAATTTTTATTTTTAGGTTAAATGTAATGTTAATGCATTTCAGTATATATTATTTAAATGCGTCCTGATAAGATTTAACTTTTTAGTTTAGAGTCGACAGAGGATTATAGTAAAGTTCATTCTGTATATTCTATGCTTCGCTATCGTGAATCATTCATCTTGAGGAGCGATAAGCATGTTTACTTTTCCCTAGCACCTAGCCATGAAACGGGTAGGCAGGGGGAACGTGTGTCAATTCCGTCACCAGCAGCCGGTTGACAGTGTTGGATGATTGATATTTTGCCTGTTGGCAGGCAAATTTTCAAGTTAGCGGTGGGCATGTAACGTCCAGGAACGTGCCGCGAGAAAATTTGAGCTTTGCACGTTTCACCAATATTGTGTGATAATTGTTATATTTTATCCCACATGCCGGCATTCATATAAATTATTATTTTTCAGTGTGACGTAATGTCATTTGCATGCTTGGTTTCATTTTATTTTTTTTCTTACGTTACAAGTACTGTGTGGCAACTTCGATAGATTTTAGTGAGTTTTGAGATATACGATATACTCGGTGAGAAGAGGTTGTAATAGTGATTTGGTGTTCTTGTGAATTTGTTAAATTTAAATTAAAAAAATGTTTGTTTAAATTTTTGAATGTTCAATTTGAAAAGAATCTTGTGAAGTCTAGTCACACCCTCACTGCATGTGGAACCCAAAAAGGATATCGCCCCATTAACTTAGGCGGGTGATTTTTTACATATCACCTGCTCCATGTTCGGAGTTTGAAAATAAACCGCTCGGAAACTTGTGAATATCTGACATTGCGTCCTTGGACCAAGTATTGTGGTTTACAGTCCTGATCTCGCTCCATGCGATTTCTGGCCGTTTCCTCAACTTAAGAAACCATTACGAGGCAAACATTTTGCAAGTAACAAAGCATGTGTAAAGGCTGCGGAGGCGGTTTTGAAAAAGCTCTCAAAGACGGACTTTTGCATGTTTTTAAGAAGTGGACAGAACGTTGGGAAGTTATTTGAGTTCCCAGCCTAATCAGAAACTTAAAAGTGTATGAATCTTCGAAAAAAAGGTAGAGTAGGTGATATTTGGGACACCTACCTTATATATATTATATATATAATAGCCGTTGTCTCTGTATAACACTTCCGGGCTGTATTCATCTTTCAATTGAAGCCCTCAGTAAACAAATGGCCGGTTTGGATTAATTTCACTTTTAGATGTGGATCAGAATTTTTCTTACCTGAAAACTAATATCTTCTCCATCAAATCACGTTGTTCAGACTATTTTTCTATAAAACATTCTGAACTTAAAAAATTGGATGCTTATAGCTGTATATTTAACAGTTTTTAAAAATCTGTTTACTTTTGCGATGAATTCTGAAAGTAAACAAACTGGAATGTGAATGAATTAAGTAGCTCAAATAATCATATTGCGTAGTGAGCTGTAAAAAACTGGATGGCAGTCTACTACTCCAATTGCATGAAAAACTAAATAAATAAAAAAATAATGAAAGGGTTTACTTTACAAGGTGTGGATTAAATGCAATATTGTTAGATAATTCGGGATATTTTTTAACTTTCCTAAAATTTTTCCATTATGACGTCATTATTAGTATTATGACGTCAAAATGACGGGTTACCATCTAGTATATATATATATATATATATATATATATATATATATATATAGTATATATATATATATATATATATATATATATATATATCAATATTTTATGATTACAGAAAATTATTACTCAAAACAGACTTTCATTCCTAAGCAATTTTGATATTTGCTTGAGTTCCTCGCAGTCTGATTTTTTTATATTAAATGGACGAGAGGGTAGCTGAATTTGATTTCTGAGACAGACATTTATTTAATTTGCATTCTATGTCTCCAACGGTTTTTCCTTCCATTTATCAAATATTATCGTTCTCAAACAAACTCATATGTCGCTAAGTCTGAAAGAAAAGAACCCGAGTTTCAATATTATGCAAACAAATATTCCTCCTGTTATTAAATAGACGGGCATTTGATCCGAATCGATTTTCGTCAAAGCTGCGTTGAAATGCAATAAGCGACTGTGAAATGCGGGCTACGGCTTGACTGCATTGTATTGTATGATACGTTTGGGGACTTGTAATATAGATATTTGATAATATCTTGTATTATAGCCATCATAAAGAGACATGTGACATGTTTATAAACTGATCATAAACCTCTTTCACTGCAGGATATATGAAAAGGAATGATATTTGCAGTTAATGGAAACGAAATATTTTTGTATATAACTTTTGAATTTTTCACGGTTGTAGTTAAAAATATTAAAATATTTTGATAGATTCATTAATTGTTCTTTACTTCGTTGCAAAATAATAAACGTTTAATAAAAATAATAAATTCTCATTTTAAAATTATTTGATTAAAAAAGTTGATAAAGTTTTCTCAGGAGAACTCTTCCTTAATAAATTAGTTCATCTGAAAATTAAATCTTCGCTTTAATTCTTCTCTCAATTAAAACATAGGAAACATGAGGCAAAGTACGCAAGTTAAAGGTTTCGTTTTGAAAAAAATCCGAATGTGAATTCATTAAGCATTCATTAAAATTAGAATAAATATAATTAAATTCTAGTTAAAAATTATTTTCAGTTAAAAAGTTAATTCTTCCATGCCTCTCCCCTTTTCAAGTTAACTTTTCCCAAAATTTTTAGTTTATCTGAAAAATTAATTTATCTCTATAAGAGTTAAGAGTTCGGAAACTCGAGTAAAAATGCATAATTTAACAGTAGTATGTAGAGAAACAAAGCGTATTCTAAATACATTAAACTTCCATGACTTTATTGTACAGATAACATAAAGATTAAATTAAAATAATCAACTTTCCTTTAAAATTATTTTGAGTAAAAAAGTTAATTCTATTCTCAAATTAATTCTTTCCTAAAAATGTATTTCATCTGAATAGTTTTTTAATCTCTCAGAGAGTTAAGAGATGGGAAACATTGGAGTGAATGTGTATGACTATTCATGACTGGTCAAATGATTAAATAATTTCGAAAAGAAAAATAATTAACTTTCATTTTTAATAAAAATTTGAGTAGAAAAGATTTACTCAATTCTGAAGTTAAGTCTTCCCTACAAAATTAGTTCTTCTGATAAACTAATTTATATCTCAGAGAGCTAAAAGTGGGAGACTCGAGTCCAAGTACAGAATTTAACAGTTACGTGTTTTTTTATTAAAAAAAAAAACAACAACAATAACACTTTGTAAATTCATTAAACGTTCATGACTTCGTTGTACTGATACATAAGAATGAAAAAAAATATATATAAACTTTCATTTTAGAATTTATATTGTGTATAAAATGTTAATTCTATTCTCAAAACCAATTCTATCCTACAAAATTGTTTCTTCTGATAAAGTTAATTCTTCTTTCAGAGAGCTAAAGGAAGAAAAGTCAAGTCAAAATATATATTCAATGGTTGCATTTTTTTTAAAAAGTGTATTTAAAAATCATTGAATGTTCATGATTTCATTGTACTGACAACATAAAAATGAAAATAAAAGTAATTTCATTTTATTTAATAATATTTCTTATACGATTAGCTTAACTATTAAAATAACAAGACCCAACATTTATAAACCAAAAGTTACATACTACTTATCTTTAACTTCATCCTCGCAAGTCATATTCCTTTCGAAAATTGTTACGCTATAAGTTATAAGTAATTTGATTTCTAAATCAGAGTCTGTCACGAAAACCAATTAGTTTATCATTAATTAATCCCACCAAAATTAAAAAAACTCAACCGTACATTAGCACATCTAGGCAAAAGTTATGTCAAAGCAACTTAAGATCTGACTCCCAAGTATGATTTACAGTTTTTTACCAAATTCGTTATCGTGCGATTGCATCTGAAGGAAACATTTTTTTTACGTAAGTTGTTACAGATGTTAACGTAAGAACATACGACAGGCACATACTAACACTGCATAATATATATATATATATATATATATATATATATATATATGACGAGCCTAAACTCGTACTCCCTCTGAACTTGTTCCCATAATAATTACTCTAAATCTATGCAGTCAATGAACGTAGGCCTGTGGAATTAAATACAATTAATTACTCTAAATCCTTTATTACAAATACTATTAATTAACCTGATTCAATCAAGCAGTTTCAATCTCTCATCCCTCGTGACACGCGTCTGTCTGTATAACATATATCCCTAAAACTACGCTTTGTTCTTTCTCGCGCGTTATACAACAGCGTGGGCGATCATCCCAAGCCCCTTCTCTCGAACATTCGACGATTGCGTCATACAGTGCGTGCGAGCAATTCGATGACCCTGAACTCTCCGCTGCGAAAAACAATCTACTACCTGAATTGAAAAACACACTAGGACTTTAATAGAAAATTACCGTTTAATGCCACGAAATAAATTTTCCTGAAGCCCCCTTGTAAATTATTTAATTATTATTCTGACATGATATATATATATATATATATATATATATATATATATATATACGTATATATATATCAAGAGACTGAATTGTATCTACATGCACACACACATATATATACAACACATGGACGTGAATGATAAAGGAAAGATATTAAAACGTGCCCATGCTGTATATTTGGTGGAGGTTCGAATAAAAGATTGATTATAATAGCTCCGTATGTGCTCTAGTAATTTCTTTAACACGATTTGTATTCAGTATATGGAAAGGTAGATATTAACTTGTGACATTTAAAATGTTTCTTGAGATACTACTTTTATGGTCATATTATACAGAGCGTATGCATTACTTTTGCACCATGGGAATATAAATGCTGGGACATGAATATCACATTTTAATGTATCCAATATTTCTGTTGGAACGATCATTTCACCTTGAAAATCCTTCCGAAATCATCAGAAAATATAAGCACGTTTTTTTATAGGTTCAGAGTTTAATTAATTTTTGAATAATTGTAACTTATCAATTTTCAGAGATATTGTTTTTTTCCATAAATCAGAAAGAACCAGAAAAAGAAAAACCAATTTTTTCTCAATGATGTATTTTAAGATGACCTACTCTCACATTATAAAACACATATTTTTTAATGAAGTGAAACAATACGGTCTTGTTTACATTTTTATCTCAGTTTATTTAGTACTGGGAAAACTCTTTCGGGTATTGCCATATTATAATCGAAAATTATATCATAAAGTCGTACTTTATGATACTTTATGAAGTACTTTATGATTTTTATGCTATCCAAACAGTATAAATACTACATTATGCCACGTTACTGTAAGGTAAATCTCATGGTTCCATTTCTGTTAGGGAAACTTTCGGACGGTATCGTAATCTGTACGAATGAATTCAGTTCTGAATACTGTGCTGTAAGTTAAGAGAGGTTTAGGAGGTGAAGGAATCACCGGTGAAGACAGTCCGCATATTCTACGACGCAGAATGTCACTATATTGAAAGTCGATAATTCTGTAGTATCACAAAAAATGTCCGTCAACCCATGTAAAGCTGCACCAAAAGCTGTTATCAGTCCAGTTGGTATAATGAAGTAATCAGAACACTTGGGAGACCGCGATTAGGAAACAACACCACTTGGCGGATATTTTTTATGTAGTACATGCAGAGGTATAAATAACTATAGCCTTGAACACCGCAACAACCAGTTCACTACGCTATCAGCGGGAATGAAAACGGGATGAAAAATTCAACTATTATAACATCCAGTCGACACTATATTTTAAGTAAAAAGAAGTTTTATTTTGAGCTTATATCTTCTAAGATAGTCTTGATTGACAAAACAGAACACCGTACATGATGAAGATCTCCTGAAAACTGCATACAGTAAATGCCGGTCTAACAAAAAAAATAGGAGACCTAAGTATCAGCGACCGAACACGTACGCAAGCACTGTACTAATTGACAAATATTTCAGCCAGAAAAAAATGGCTTCTCCCACAGGGTCGAGCCGAATATCTTCCCTGGGGGAAAGTACAAATTTCACACTCACTCAGTAAGTGAAAAACTCAAGTCTGTAAATATATCCACTTTTCCAAATCTGGACAGAGCGGAAAAGGAAGTAAGGTTGTCAAGCACGGAAAGCCGCCAAGTGCGAAGAGGGCCGTGCACAGTTGTCTATTGTCAAAGTTGATGTGCCAACAACCTTGCGGGCGCACTGGGAAACGGCGAAGAACGCGCGAAGCTAAGTACTTGAGTTTCGCTAAGAACTCGTATTGGTCTCGGCATAAATTGACGTCGACAGACCGCGTTTTCGAAGAAAATCCAAAAGTTGGACTCCGATGCGAGGCTAGTAAGACCCAAGCTAGGACCCTAAACCGAGGCCAGAATTGAAAACAAACCAGCTCACCGTACAGATGTTAAGAATAATAGAACAGGTCCAAGAACCCTATTGAACATGGTAACACTGGGTACAAAAGCGATTGGCATGTAAACGCCCTGCATTCAATGGTAAACCTGCTGACATGATAAAATGATACCTTAAACTGAGTCCAGCTACGAATTCTGCGAAATGCAATTATCTTTCAGAAAAACCATTATTGGACCAGAACACACACGAAGCGTGGGAATTCCAGGAACGACCACGAGGAATGGTCAAAATAGAGACCATATATTAATTGAAAGAAAGTAATCTAAATTATAACTTTGGACTAGGATTACTAAAAGTTACTAAAAAGAGGTTAGATTCAATTAATAAAAACCGTAACGAAAAAATCGTCTTTACAGTCACTATAGTATCACAATCAGAGAAAAAGAATTATAGTAATTTTTAAGTATACGGGAAGAGGGGTCTTGAATCTCCAAAAAATTCTAATTGTATGCATACCCGATATTCCATGGCGAGAGTTGTCATTAGATTTGAAAAATTCAGAAGTAAAGGAGATTAGATTTGAAAATTCAGAAGTAAGTGGGAATATTCATGAGCATTGGTAGAATTTCTCACGAACTTGTTACTTTCCGACATATTTCCAGCAGTGACATATTACTTTACACAACTATTAATAAGTGTTATGTTTTCGAAAATGAGAAACGTAAAAAATTCGCAATTGTCACTTTTTAACAGTCTGTATAATATTTTCATCATTGATAAAGAGTTTAATGTGATAAAATATTGAGACAAGAATTTACTATCTTACTTGGAATTTTGACACACATTTTAGGTTAAGATAAATAATCGATTTTTATAATTTTTGCCTTGAGAGTTGAAAATTTCTCCAAATAATTACTTCAAAGCATGCTACGTTAAAAATGAATGTTTGATTAGTTTTTAATTTAAGTGATTTCTAATTTTTGTTTTCAATTAATACAGGTATTTTTAATATTTTCGCTTTCATTTGTCTAGAACACTAATTTTAATTAGGCTAATATCAATATATAAAAGACACATGCATACACACAAATACGCATGTATATATATATATAGATATATATATATATATATATATATATGACAAGTGTCTTATTGACACGTTAATTCCCTCATAACCTTTCCCCTAAGTAATTACCCTAATTAGCAGTTTACAAACATAGGCCTGTGGTAAAAATATAATATTAACTACATCTAAGAGCTTTATTAACTAACATTACTTAAATCTCAATCCAATCCGTGTCAAGTTTCATCTCCCAGCTCTCGACGCGCGACCCACGTCCAGCGGCGTAAAAATCTAATCTCTATCTTCTAACTTACTCCTTTGTTTTTCGCCCTCCAACCCTCCTCAGAAAATTCCAGAACCGCGATGACATTTGCACTGTGAATGATGCTGGGGCGTGGTCAACCCGTCAATCAGTTTGGCTCTAGTTTTAACTCCATTCCGGAATTCCCCTTCTATAAATTGAGAATAATTGGCGCTTGTTCGTTCTATGCAATATGAAAAATAGTGGCGTTTAACGCCGTAAATTAATCTACCCTGAACCCCTTTAGTTATCTTAACTATTTCCTTTCTCTAATTAGTCCTCTACACACACACACACACACATATATATATATATATATATATATATATATATATAGATATAGATATATATACACTCACACTTTAAATCTCTATTTTTAAATTCAAATATCTTGGCGGTGGATATAAATTTAAACAGATTGCTATTTTAAACATATACATTCTAATTAAGGCAATGTGATATAAACATTATCAAAACACCATTAAGGGGGAGTACACCTTTGCACCCGCAAAAATACACTGATTGTACTACCAAGCTTAACGTGTTGTCAAACAGTTAATTTGTCATTAATTTAAACCATTTTTTAGGGTGAATTGTACAGAGCTTTATCTATTAGAAAACAAAACAGAATTTTGGGGAGATTATTAGAAATTATTTTATGTAAAAGAAAATAATTAATGTGTTATGAAAAATCAATCTTAGGTCAATGCATGTGCGCAGATTTTTTTTTAAAACTATAAGATATATATATATAAATTATTTGTATATATTCTACCCTTAGGATATACTTTAATCTACACCTCAAATAATTACCATATTTCACATAAAAATATTTTTTTCAGGCAAATTTGTTGTAATGTACAAAAAATATAATTGTTTAAAAAAAAACATTTCTGTAAAAAAAATTGTAATATGTACTTACTAAATTTAGGTAGAAATTGTATAAAGATACAAGATATAGGATGTATACAAATTTTAGCAATTTGTAACGATTAGTTTTGAAGAAATAGTGCGCACAAGTATGAAAATAACAGTTTTCAGAAAAAGCCATTTAAAGTTTAAATTTTCAATAAATTTCTTTACTATTAGCTTTATACGTTTGGCCATAAAAGCGGTTCTAATGGTAATATCGACTTCATTTTTTTCCCAAAAGATACCTTATATTCCATGTTTCAAAATTAAATCATAATAAAAAAATTGAGTTTTTGAAGTTTTAAGGTGTACTCCCCCTTAACGGTTTTTGTGTTGACCGTAAACGCCACTACTATCGTCAAAATTATTTGATTCCCTTAAACAAGCTTTACACCTTAATCATTTAGCGTGATTTAAAACTGCTAGATGCGTCTAAATACCATGAGACTTCCACTGAATTATATCTAAGAATATTCTAACTATCAGCCATTCGCAACTTAATAATCTCGAGAGATATTTTAAATGAGTTTTCGAGGACAAAAGTTAAATTTCGATGTCATAAGTATCCGGTTAATGTGATACTTAGATCGGAATATACGTTTCCACCGCGGTGTCTGCCTCTGTTATTATGTCGTGTAGAAAATCGCATGGAACTATCGCAAATATTTACTCACGGTTCATTAAGGTACTTTGAGCAAATATTGGTTGTAAGCGCTGTGTTTCTGAGGTGATATCTTTTGGATTTATAAAAGCTTGTTTGAGGAACATATTTTCGGAAAATATGATATCTGGAAAGGAAAAGTTGTGTCTTTTCCGCTTAAAGTATCGTGATATAGTTTGTTTGCAATCATTTTATACCTTAAGGTATTATTCGGTAAATGGTTACCGGATATTGTTTAGACGGGAATGATCAGGTGAATGTAGCGACAATCTATTACCTGCTAATAACCGTTCCTGGAATAAAGCTTGTTCAGAACATCACTAGTTCTGATTGTATATATACCTTCCCTGAGAGAAATGGACGAAGTAACAATGTGTTTCAATGGCGATTAATAACTCATCATGGCCGAAATTAATGGAAATAACCGAAAAGTTTAAGAAGGAAAAAAAGTTTAATAAAAAGACTCAGTAAATCTAGGTTATTCTTAATAATAACCGGCATAAGTTCATACTTAAAATTCTATTTCTAAGATAACACGTGACGGGCGCGATGGTCCAGTAGGCAAGGTCAGTGGACCAGTGATCTAAACGTCTCTGGTTCAATGCCCGTCTCTGAAAATCCATTGTCGTGTACACTATGGCTGGTGGTGCACGTAAAATCTGTCGTAGGTTGCAATGTCCTCCAGGTTCTCAAATTTACCTCTGGAGGTGCGGAGTCAAGTGTTTCCGGTCCCGTCACTTGAATTGGTTCTAAATTACGGGACGCATTGTAGGGGGTAGTGCTGGCCGCCTATATGGTGTCCCCTTAATGAATGGTCAGCGGGCTTGCGGTGTGAGTTACCATATTCTTTAGAATGTTCTATTAGATTTAATGTAGATATTTTCTTCTACATCATTTGTCTATAAAAAATATCCGTTAAAATTTTTTATAAATATTTTTTGTTCTTTTTTGGCTTTAAATTGCATACATTGGCCGTTTGCATTTAATTTGAATGTACTCCGTAGCGAAGTACGGGTTTTCAGCTAGTATTATATTTAGGTGATAAAACCGGTGATATATAAAGGTGATAGAAACGAGGATATATGAAGGTAATAAAAACGATTATATATAAAATAGATAAAAAGCTCTATGATTGGTTATATATAAATAGCTACAAAGAACTAAACGTTTAACAATGTTATTCGCTACCCGTCTATTATACTTTAACTAGGCAATATCAGTTCTTACATAAATTCGCTGGCTTAATAGAATGAAGTCAAACACAAAGAAGTGAGAAATAATCCATAAAGAAAATTTGTAGAAAACCAAAAAGAAATTGAACCAATACCATACAAAGAAAGGATATACATTTAGAAGTACTGGACAGCAATGCAATTTAACAAAGTGCAGTTTTATAGTAAACGTTGTTGTCGTATCTAAAAACACCCTGGCTGGAAGTAGAGAACTGAAGTGTGCAGCTCCGGTTATGATGTCACCAAAAGGGTCGGAGTCCGATTTACCAGGTGTCATCTCATTTTAAAACCGATCTCCCTCAGGAGTGACAGCTGGGGGGATCGCACACACTCCCACCCTCTCTAACCTCATAGAGGGACCTTCCGGTTGACGGATTTAACGTGACATATCCGGCCTAGATACGTGTATTCAATGGGGCCTTTCAGGATTCGATCCGAGCACCCTCATCACGAAAGTCGACACACGAATCGCCATCAAAATTTCAGCCCTTAGGTCCAGCTATTGGTGTGTGCGTAATATGTTAGCCAGTCAGTCACGGATCTGTTTTATATAGTATATGATAATGCAAACTTTCTAAGATCCTCTAACATGTAGGTTTTCGTGTATTTCACTTTTTTTAAACCATGAGCATTCTTTCAAAAATTTAGAACACTTCATCTCAAAGGGCAATGTCATAAGCTGCAGAGTGAAATCGGACAATGAGGAAAATACTAGATAAAATCGGACAATGAGGAACAATACTAGATAAATCGGACAATGAGGAAAATACTAGATAAAAGCTGATGCCATGATAAAAATAATTAATTAAAACTCGCAAGGGGAAATTTTTCTAGCTATTTTTTCATGTACACACCACCACACAAAATCTATATATATATATATATATAGAGAGAGAGAGAGAGAGAGATATTAGCAATTTGTTTACTGGGATTAACATACAAATCAAAATCACTGTCCTAAAAAATACAAAAAAAGCTAATAAAACGTTGTTCTGTCTTCTCAAGTAGATCTTAAAATGCCAAGCTCTAAACTGATTTATTTAAATATTCATACATTGAATAAGTTAGAAAGGTGCAAAATTTCCTAAAACCTGGAATAAAAAGTTTAGATTAAAAATTTTCAAAAGAAATTCATTACTCGATTTTTTTCCATCGTTCTGAAATAAATTCGCCATTTCCTCAGCTGACGCTCTAAAGATCCACCATTTTCCATGGCACCAATGTTCTGAATTCTTTATATGTTTGATAGAAATAGTTGAAAATTCACGGAAGCAGTAAATAATTCTTTCTAGTTTTCCATGCTTGATGGATATAAAAATTGAAGAGTATGGACTCTTGACGTGAAAAAGTTACGAAATAAGAAGAAACGTATTAATAAAGTTATTTCTATTGCATTGTTTAATGGCTACCGAGCCGATTGGGCTTCGAAGGTCTGCAATAAGATACTTTTCAAAAAATTTGCAAAATTTACAGCAAAATTTTATAGAAGTTCCCCTCTACAAGTTTGCGCACTTCAATGCACGATGAATCTTAAATTTGGTACATACAGAATATATGTATATATATATATATATATATATATATATATATAATAATTTAAACAATAACGTTTCCCTTCGTTAACTTTGTCTTACCGCAACAGAGCATTATCCCTCAATGTGATTTTGATCTAGATATTCCAAAAGTATTTCTATCGTTTTTCCCCCTAAAGAAGCCAAGCGCTTACATGTATATAAAGAAGATTCTTCTAGAAGCCATGATGAAAGATCAGCCCATATGACGCGTTAAAGTCAGGTGTCAAATTTTTGCTCTCCTCTACCTCTCGAGAATCCGAGCGTCTCGGTCAGCTTTTGTGTTCATATTAGAAATCCAACCATGACGTGAGTTTTAGCTCTCCGTCCATATCCCCGTGGCGTTGCGCTGCCGGGGCCTTTTTCTCCATTATCCGCGAGATATGTTGAGTTAATATTTGTAATTTCGAGTAAAAGATGTCCAGCAATATTTCCAGGAATAAAAACTGTACCACGGTCAAATCGCCTCTTTTTTTCTGGTGTTGCATTTCAAAGTTTTCTTCTTCATCCCAGCCAATTCTATTGTCTGTTCCGGCAAGACTACCCCCCTGCAATGGTTCCAGACTTCACAGTTCCATTAACAAGTCACCGCTATGTTAAGATCGTTCAAGAATCCAGTATCATTTAATTTATATATATATATATATAATATAATATATATATAATATATATATATATATATACAGGGCTAGATTTGAGGCGGAATGCGCCGGAACGGCGTCCGGTACCTGTCTTTATCAATAATTTGGAATCCCCCCCCACACACACCACCCGGAAGGTTACCATTCCGGCACCCCTATTTCTAGAAATCTAGCACTATATATATATATATATATATATATATATATATATAGATATATATAGATATATATATTATAATATATAATATATATATATTATATAATTTATTGTAAGTTATAGATAGATTTTCGAATTCCTGAGACCAGAAGATTAGTTAAAAAGATTGTGATGGAACATACGAGAAATTTCCATCTTACTTTAAGCAGAGTGCGTCACTCTTAGAAAAATAACGACTAAGATAATAAGTGACTTAAAAAGTGTACTTAAAAAACAGTTATATTATCGCAACATCTTGCTTACAGTGAAGCTGCAGAGAGCAGCGTAAACGAACAGAGCAAAAACTCATTACTACTAGATCTCAACTAAATATATACATACTCATATTTTCATATTTCCCAGTTATAACTACATTTGTTAAATAGACAAAGAAAAAATTGTAATTACATAAATTACGACGCCATTTTCTATTAGCTGCCGATATGGAATACTATTCGTGGTTGACACACGTCGTCGCAGAGGTAAGCTTATATATTCGCGTAAACTACGAATTATACGAATACGTATTATAATAAAGAAAAATAAGCAGTTTCTTAACAAAGATAAAATTTATAAAGTATTATTCTTGCTTACAGTGGAGCTGCAGAGAGCAGCGAAAAACGAACAGAGCAAGAAACTCATTACTACTAGATCTCAACTATAAATATACATACTCATATTTGCATATTTCCCAGTTTAAACTACATTTGTTAAATAGACAAGAAAAAAAATTACAATTAACATAAATTACGACGCCATTTTCTATTAGCTGTCGATAAGGAATACTATTATGACACCATCGTCGGCAGAGGTAAGCCTATATATTCGCGTAAGCTGAGAATTATACGAATACGTATTATAATAAAGAAAATAAGCAGTTTCTAACAAAGATAAAATTGATAAAGTTATAAAAATATCAAAGTTGTTGATTCTATAGAATTAAAAATTATAAATATTAAATTTTAAATAAAAAAAAAAAAAAGCTGTCAGATTTTATAAAACTAAAGTATTTATAAACTAACTCTACAATCTGCGTATATTCGATATATGGGCACACATACTATTATAACAAAAGGGTTTTGGTATTTTTGGAGTTTATTAGAAGTAGTTTTATTTATGAAATTGATCAATACTTATAAATAGTTTTAATATTTGTTGTAAATATCCAAACCAATTTTGTTACAAAATAATAAGCTAATCCCCAATTACTTGTAATAAAAAGAGTATTTAATCTCTACTGATTTTTATACTACAAATTAATGCAACAAGTAATTTAATCTTTATGGCAGAGCTAATTTTTTAATACTACTATTTAAAAAATCCTCGGAGTTTCTACTGACATTTAATCCGATGTAATATTCTTCTTTCACTATAAACTTCTTGTTATATTTCGTATTTTTATATCAGATATAGTTTTTTTCGTTTTTTTTAATAAAATGGTTTATATAACAGGAATATTTTTCTTTGAGCTTATTATAGAATCAATCTAAGTTTTTTTTCCAAACGTCAGATATCTCTATACTAAATGATGGATAGAAAATTTAAAAAAATATTACTTGGTGTCATATTGCCAAAATAATTGTTGTTGAAAAAATTGATAGTCCTTCAATTATTTCTTACTTTTTCGTTGTAATGGATAGTATGGTAACACCGTTCGAGAATTTCACTGAATTGAATTACAAACAAACTCACATTATATATATATATATCCCTTTACTGTTACTTATTACTAAATTTATTTTCTCCAATTCCTCACTTTTTTTTCTACTTACACTTATTTTGCCCAGCGAAATTCTGCAAAAAATATGTGTGCTCATAATCTATCTCTGATAAGAGTGAACATAAATTTGGATATATTTAGACAGAGAGAGTGATAATCGGGAGATTAATGATGACTGAAGCTTCTCTTGCGTTAATGTAATCGCATATCAGCTCTCAACTAATGTCTGGTATTATGTTTTAACCCGATGAGAGGTTACCATGCGTGATAACATAACAATCTAGTTAATTAATATCTTGTCCCGATTTTCAAATCTTGAAGGTATGCGAACTCCTACCCCTTTCTAGACTCTATTCAGCATGCTATAGGTCAAATTATTATTTCCAATTCATTCAAATAATTAATTTCTTTATATATATATATATATATATATATACAAATTCTGTAATTGATTTATTTAGCCGAAACAAATAATTCTGAAACTATAATTATACAAGTTTTATCTGACAACAGCGAAAAATCTTCCGGTTACGAAATCGCCGCTAGTGGCACTATTAATCAAAATGGCGCCATCCATGCAGGAGAAAGCGTACTATGTTTTAGAATGCGCTAAAACATCATGTTTATCGTCGTTCAAAGACATTTTCGTACGAAATTTGGTAAAGAACCATCGCATCGTCACAACATATAACGGTGGCTGAAGAAGTTTTAGGACACGGACTGCTTGTTTAAGAAAACCAGCCTTTCACGACCAGAAGACAAAACCGAAGTGGTTGAAAAAAATTCGTGAAACTTTTTTTCATGAAGTCCCACAAAATCCACGTTTCGTGCGAGTTCTGAACTTAATGTGCCAGATTTTGCAGGCCTTAAAACCTTTCAACAAACTGTTGCGTAAAGCTTCCTGTGAGAATCTTCAAGATAGTTGGAAGTAGAATGGTTTCGCGAACAGACTTATACGGATGAAGCCCCTCTTCACGTTTTCTGGCAAAATTAATCGCCATACTTTACGATTTGGGGGCATGGAAAGATCCAATGGCGGTAATGGAACATGTGTCGTGATTCACCAATGTGAACGTTTTCTATTTAGCTACGTAAATATTTAGCTTAAAATTGCCATGTCATTTGATTTATTTTGCTATAATTGAAAAATGTTTGATTAAAATATCCATTTATTTTCACGTGTCAAATGATTAAATATAGTAATTACTTCATTTAAAATTTTGCATTTTTAAAAAATAACCATTTCTAACCTTTTATTGGTATAATGCACAAAATTAAGCAGGAAATATGTTTCCATGTTGGTTGCATTTTTCTCAATAACTGCCACAGGTAAGGGGTTAATTAGTTATTTTTAATTTTAAATTATACATTCGTACATATTAGCTAGGACATTATAAAATGTTCTTTCAACCCAAAAGAAGGTTTATTTTATTACTTTGCTTAATAACTATTGCTTAAGAGCCCCGTAAAATCATTGGAAGAAATGTCAAACATGAGAATTGTTATTATTATGTTGGTCCTGTTTGCTTTAGCCCCGTGGCCAGAATGTTTTCCAGACCAGGTCCATATCGGCTCGTGGGTTTGAGGGGTGCGACTAAGGTTTATAATGGCACCACAAGACTCGGAATAAGAATTAGCCAGGTGCCACCCTCGAACGTCGAACAGGGGGGTGACATCTGGGGGATAGTACCTATACCCACCCACTCACCTCAAAGAAGGACATTCCGGTGACAGATTTAAGGTATCTTCCTACGTTCGAAGAACTTTATTTCAAAAATATACAGTACTGATTAAATGCATATATGATTAGTTCAAATGCGATATAAAATCACGAAAAAAATAGAACTTTAGTAAACATTTCCGGACCATTTAAGACAGAGGGAATTTTGTATAAATTTTAGCACAATTAATTCCTTACGCCAGAGATCCTACATTCAGTTCAACTCAAGATATGTTAATTTCCTTACACTATATACACTCCTGTCCATAAATTAAGGACAATTCAGAATCACATGGCAATCGAACTCTAAAGTAAAATTTCACCTGTAGAATTATCACTCTTCAAGAATAATATGCAAATTAGAGGAGCCACCATATGACGCCGATAGTACGTCACAATGACGAGAGTGTAAAGAGAAGGGTATATAAGTAATGGTGGCAAAGAAGTAAAATTGTTCACAAGCGTTCTGTAAACCGCTAAGTGCCATAACCGAATAGTTATGACACAGAGGACGCATGTGGATGATTTTTTACGTGGTTGAATTATCGGCCGCCTAGAATGTGGGCGTACTCAGATGGAAGTACCCGAGGAACTAGGAATTGCCCAAAAGCGTCCTCTCAAGGCTTTGGCAACGATTCAAGATGATGGAAATGTCTAGACGTTACAGTACAGGTCGCCCTCGAGTTTCAACACCGAATGAGACCGGTATTTGGCAGTAACTGCCAAAAGAAGCAGTCGGAGCACATCATCCGACCTGTCTCGTCAGCTATCTGCAGCCCACGGGTACCACAGTTTCAAGGCAAAACCGTTTACAGACGTTTGGGAATATTGGTCTGTATTCTCGCAGGCCTATCAGATGTGTTCCGCTCACGGCAACTCACTGTCGGCAGCGATTAGTCTGTAGTAGAGAACTTGCAATGGAACAATATCACAGGGGGCTTGTGTGATGTTTTCCGACAGAGTCCAGGTTTAGCTTGCAGTTTGATTCACGTCGGACTTTCATACGCAGAAACGCCAGGTCCGTTACCACTAAGACAACATCATTGAAAGACAACCGTTACGGTGGTGCAGGATTGCTCGTTTGGGGTGGAATTATACTGGGCTACAGAACAGATCTGCATATTTAAATCGGAACCATGAACCACCACATTTATGGGGACATCATTCTGGAACAACTGTACGTTTGTTTAGGGGTCGCCATGAGCGCAGAATTTGTGTTATGGATGACAACACCCGTCCTCACCGAGCAAACATCGTAAACGAATGCCTTCTATCTGAGGATTCCCGTATGGAATGACCGCATTCTCACCTGACTTCAATCCGATAGAGCATGTATGGGACATGCTTGGCCGACGAGTTGGCAGCCGTCAACCACCTCCTACATGTCCGGACATTGGGAGAGCATTGCTTGCTGAGTGGAGTAATCTTCCCTAAGATCAGCTCGATAATTTGATACTCAGCTGCCTAGGCGTTGTACGAACCGTATTTCATCGAATGAGGAGACATACCTGTACATATCTATACCCATCATACCAACCATGTAATTTAAGTTTTTGTAAAGGAGATATTTTTTGCAATTGCTCCAGGGAGCAAAAATCGTAGTTTTTATGAATGGTATCATACATTCACCATCTATTTTGTTCTTTATATTTTGCTTAATAAATGGGCTAAATGAATAAGTCACGTTTATTCTGTTTCCGAACCTTTATTTGCCGGAGCTGGCACTATCCTTAATTTGGACATGAGTGTAGTACTGTGACATTTACCTGTATTTTGAAATGGAAGTTTTACAATATTTCCAAAAATCATTTAAATCAAAGCAAAGAAAAAAAAGGGAAAATCACATTTTTTTAAAAATTATCTTTCTATAAGTACAGGTACGTATGTCATTGTTGTCTTGGGACTGATGCCCCTTAACCGACAGTATACTGTCAGTTCAAGTCCACAACGGCTATTGGGTGAAGTGGTGCGACTCCGGTTTTTAATAGCACCTCGACGATCGGTGTCCGACTTTGATAAAAGACTGGTCTCGTAATTTAGAACCGAGTCAAGTGACGAGACCGGAACACTTGACCCCACACCTCCAGACGTAAAGTGGAGAACCTGGAGGACACTGCGATTTTTCGTGCACCAGCCGCTATTAGTGTAAACGTCGGTGTATTTGTTAGAGACTGGCATCGAACAAGAGACGTTCAGATAACTTACGCGCTCGGTGCCTTTGCCAACAGTGCTGCCGCGCCCTCACAGGTACCTGTAGAATGATTAAATTAGCACACATAGCTTAGGATTTTGTTCAAAACATAGTTAATAATATGTAAAACCCTGTTGAAAAATTTTTTTGAAATATATTGAAAAATTTTTAAATTAATAGCTTTCATTTTACAATAGTAACTGAAAAATGAGTTTTCTAGAAAATGCCTTTAAAGATGCTACTTCCGGTCTTTTAATATCGCTTTCGGTTATTAAATTGGCCATAATTTATCGTCCATTGATCGTACGAATAAAAGAAAAGCAGTTGGAGAATCCTAAAAGATCGGCATTTGAACACAGCAATAAAGAAATTTCGAAACTTTTCACCAAAACTGCCATTTCGACGTAGGCAGATACCTTAACCTTTTCCTTACGGGGTGGGATAGCACGTATCCCAAAATACGGGCCCAAGAATGAGTATATATATATGTATGTATATATATATATATATATATATATATATATATATATATATATATATATATATATATATATATATATATAATATATATATATATATATATATATATATATATATATACCGGGTGCGTCATAAATTCGTGCAAAGTTCAAAAATCCGTAATGAAAGAAGTAATGCTCGGAAGAATTTTCTGTTTGCGTCAATGGGATCAGAGGGACATCGGATTTTTTTCAATGTAAAAAAAAAATTTCCAAAAGTAACCGAAAGAGGGCGCTCACACGTTATACTGAGACGTTTTATGCAAATTCAGCAAACACAAACAGAAAATCAAACAGACAACAATAACATGAGACTGTGCATTTATTTTACAGTAACAAATGTTCAATTTTACCAGCAGCACAAGGTAATAGGCAAGTGAGGAGCGTAACTACGCCGTTATAAAATGTAACATGTCTCCATCGATGGCAGCGATTGTCTGTCGAATGGCATTTTTCAGATCCACCAAAGTGGTTGGGGAGTCCCGGTACAGACTTTAAGTATCCCCACAAAAATCTGTCGGGGTCAAGTCTGGTGATCGTGAGGGTCACAGTCATATCGCCGTGCGAAACTTTCGCAATGCAACAGTTGTGGATTCACCATTCCTGTAAAAATGTTTAACCACCAACTCTCGATCTGGTAAGAAAGCATGATGCCGGCTTCAAATGACGGATCCATTTCCAGCCAGGTGATTTATTGATAGCCTGATTTGAAGAAAACTTCTCAGTATGACGTATGAGCCCCCTCTTTCGGTTACTTTTTGAAACTGATATTTTTACAAGGAAAAAAAATCCAATGTCCAATGTTTATATAATATATATATATAAACCTATTAATGTCTGCTCTTACAAAGGGAGTATTAAATTTCCTGTACTAAAGAGAGAATCGGCAAAAATGGACACCGTAAGCTAAAGGTTAACTTGCCCATATCGAGCCTAGACACCAAGGTATTTAATACCGCTTTTCGGGATCCGATCCGAGCACCCTGAGTACCGACAGCAAAAACGCTACCACTAGGCTTCCTCTGGCCTTAGAATTATTTCCGAAAATATTTTAATGCTAAAGGTAGTTACTTAAATATAAAAGACGATATGTAATTATTCAAGTTTAAAAAATACGTTTAATTAGTTTGTTAGAAAGTGCTAATATGTGATGAAGGTAACAACGTTCGGTGTAGTGCTATGCTTACAAAAAATAGGCATACATATCAGAAGTAGTTATACCAAAAATTTCAGTTAAAAAGGTCTCATATTTATCAATTACTCCACGTACTACGAAGGAGATTATCTCACTAAGCAAAAAACTTTTACATAATGGGGTTATTTAACGTACCTAATTAATAATGAACCGCCGAGTGAAGTAATGCTTAAAATTCTATCCGAGTACTTCAGAAATACATAATATTTTAATTTTAAACTTCATTCGGCTTGAAGACACGTACCTATTTAACAAACTTAAGTATATTTATGCATTTTATTTTGTTCTTTGATATTTATATTTAGTAAAGTAGAAAAATTGAGTTTACCCGAGACGATATAAAATCTTTTTCTTGCCTTGTTTCCCTTTTCGTAATTCAGAGAAAGGATAATTATATTCACTAATAATTATTTTCAGGTTCATGTTACATAACTTAAATGAATTTTATTCAGTATAAAATCAATACAAAAAATTACCTTATAAATTATCACTGCACGGAACTATAATAATTGAAAGGAACGTCACTTTTATGAATATAAAATTTATGTAGGCTATTTAATAATGGATGGAGAGGAGAAAGATTTATTAATTTATACTTCGCAAGACCTTTTTAGATTGGTTAAACTTTATAGATTTTGGAAGGAATATTCTATGGAATTTAAAATATAATTTGTAATTATAAACTTATAGAGGTTAATAATATAGTTTATGTAATTTAATATAAATATAAAATGTAATTTTGAAATTCATCATTTAACAATATATTTTACAATTACGTCCGTTCTTTATTTTATAATATTTTTTCCCTTGTTTCCCTTTTCGCAATGTATAGAAAGAATGATTATATTTACTAATAATTATTTTCAGGTCCGAGTTAAATAATTAAATGAATTTTGATCAGTATAAAATTTTGTTTCCCACTATACCAAAAATACCATATTAATTATGATTACACAGCACTAGAATAATTGAAAGTGATTTCATTTTTAATGAAGTAAAATTTATGCAAGTTATTTAAATAAGGATGAAAAGAAGTTTTTTTTTTAAACTTTAACTTAGGACCAAACTTCTAAATCTATACTTCGTTAGAACTATATATATTATATATAATTATATATATAATATATATATATATATATATATATATATATATATATAATATATATATATATAATATATATATATATATATATATATATATATATATATTAATATATATATATATATGTATACATATTGTGGAATTTCTCTAGTGTGGCCAGAAATGGTTTAGTTGAGTTTTTAAAAGAATAAGTTGCTTCCCGCTACCATAAGTTAGCAAAATCTATTATTACTTGTAAACAGAAAAAATTAAGTATCAGTAACTGACTGGAAAAAAACCCTTAAAATATCAATGCAATTATTCTTGTCGAACAGAAATCGTCTAAACGCTTCATTTAAGATAACCATGCAAGGAAGGATGATAAAAAAAAGTTCTGTCAAATCAAAAGTTGAATAACATACTTTTTTTCGTTGTTATTTATACTCTCTGAGTGGATAAAATGAAACATTTAAAAGAAGGCCAACGAGCTTTTCTACAATCGAGTATTGAGGTATCAGACGACTAGATCAAAGCCTTTCTTTTTTAACTTACTCGGAAAGTTTCTGCTTTTTTTTTTTGCGGTAGCATAGACAAATTTTCTTAAGATGTATACCCCCAATATAGGAAAATTATGAAAAAAATAGTCCATAACTATTCAACTTTTTGCAAAATTGAACAGTTAAGGTGAAAATTTATCAATTTTACATAAGCAGTTTCCAGCGGTTCATATAATAATAATACAATAAAGAGTATGCAAGAATAAATTCTTTTAAAATCTATATATATAAAGACAGTTTTCGTAACTGACTAACTGACATATAACCACAAACCAAACCTCTGGACATAAAGGGCTGAAATTTTGAATGGCGATTCTTCTTATAGTGTAGGGGGTGCACTAAGAGAGATTTTTGAAAGATGTTTCTTAGATTTTTTTAATTGAAATTTTAAGCTGTTTTTGTAACATTCTTTAAAGTTTGCATTTAAATAATAATTCGATTGTTATAAAAATTTAATAACTAAAAGAGTCATAAACATTCCTTTAAAATGAAATCTTTTTCGAATATTTGCCTCCATTTTTCTGAGTTTAATGAATTTGAAAAATTAATTTTAGAATTTAATTTATTAAATGATGATCACGTGGTTTCTTTTCTTTTGATTTGGCGTCACGTGCATAACAATGAAATAGCAAAAAACGTTTCTTGCTAATGCGGCAGGACGATTGGATAATATCCAAAAAATATTAACATACAGTAAGACAAATGTCCTCAAACTGTACAATAGTAACTGTACTATATTCTTTAGTAGGTTCTACTAGATGCAATTTGAAAATTCTCTTCTACATTATTTTGTCTATAAAAATATCCCTTACATTTTTATAATATATTTTTTCGTTTTTTATTACATCACTTGCATACATTATCATTGTATT
The DNA here is from genome assembly GCA_907164885.2 of Dolomedes plantarius. Lineage (NCBI taxonomy): Eukaryota > Metazoa > Arthropoda > Arachnida > Araneae > Dolomedidae > Dolomedes > Dolomedes plantarius. Next base: position 141,137,179 of record OU015490.1, on the reverse strand, counting down.
GTATTATAAATATATATAAAATAAGATATATATAGTATATATAGATATAGATATATATATAGTATATATACATAGTTTTGGCATTAAGTGTATACATTGACCGTTGTAGTTAATTAGAATGTATTGTGTAGCGAAGTACGTGTTTTCAGCTAGTACTGCATAAAGCTCTCGTGAGTGTACAGAAGAAAAACTAATAGATTCCTTGAAATCTGAAAAAAAATTTTTTTTTTGTGCATACAATTGCATGTAAAATTTCAGTCAATATTCATGAGATTTTGGATAAATGCAGCTGTAAATTCCCAAAGAAGATAATTGAGCCTAATCTGAAGTTCCTTACATTCTTAGTAATATAAAAAAAACACCTGAAAATGTTATATCATGATTGCATTTTAAGTTATCACAGTAGCCGTTGACCTTTTTGGTAAAAAATAAGCTCTTCAAAAAACACTATTAAACTTTCAACAAGTATTGAAGTGAAAATTTTTAAAGCACTCTTCTTTAAGTTTTAATGATCGTACACAGGAAAAAAATAAAATCAGATTTAGAAACAGAAATTCTTTGAGAAACAAAAAATTGCTGTACAAAATTAGTAATATGTACTTACCTAAATTTAGGCAGAAATTGTATAACATACCACATATAAATGTATACATTTTTAACAATTGTGTGACCATCAATTGTGAATAGTGCGCACAGGTGAAAAAAGCTGTAGATATCCATCTAAAACTGTGAAAAGGAAAATTATTTTTCTGATAAATATTAGACACTGGGTTACACAGCTGAATAAGTTAATTCCTTTCAAGCTTTGAAGTGACTCTTTGATGTAATTTAAAAAAAATTGTAATGAGAAAAGTATGGTACCTAACAAGAAAGAAGATAAAACTATTACTTCCCTCTTAATATATTTGATAACAAGTAAACTCATTAAAATGATTGATGTCTTCGCAATAGGGGATAAAATACATTCAATTAAGAATTGTCACAAATTATATCTCATTTTGGATCTCATTTCAAATCAGACTAAGATGACTAATTTGAAGTAGTAAACTTAATCGTGGACATTCAAAAAAACATTATTACACTGCTGGCTACTGTAAGATGCCACAACCCTAAAGGAAACATGCAAATAACATGAATTTACAACATGCTTAGCGGAGGTAGAGATATGCAAATTATTAGAATATCAGCGCAGACGCACATCACGCGCGCCTGTGGCGCCACTTCTAAGTGCTATTTAAGTGCTTGGAAATTTCGACGATTTCAAGTTCGGCAATTGTGTTTTTCTTGTGGTTTTTTTTAAAAAAAAAAACGATCAATTAGGCCTCGTCGAAAACAGCGATCATCTTTGATCAGTATCCGAGTTCGACAGAGGAGAGTAGTGGCCTACCGAGATTGTGGATTATCTTTCAGGGAAAATCGGTAGTAGTGTTGGACTAAACCAAACAACTGTCATGCGGATAGTTGATAGTTGGATGCACGAGGGTACGACGGACCGGCGTGTTTCGATCGCATCCACCTCAGCGCACCACTTCACGTGATGACAGGCAAATTGTGCGCATGGCAGTGAAGGATCGCTCAGTCACATCACGAACCATAGCACAGCACATGCAGTCTGTACGCATCATCCAGTGTCTGCGCGTACCATTCGACACCGTTTCAGCAGAGTGGTCTGTCCGCAAGACGTCCATTGCTTTGTCTACCCTTGACGCAGAACCACAGACGTCTCCGCCGCCAATGGTGCGATGACAGAAGGATGTGGACGCAGAATGGAATAAAATTGCCTTTACGGACGAGTCACGCTTCTGTCTGCAACACCACGGATGGTCGCATTCGAGTCTGGAGACTGCGTGAAGAGAGGATGCTGAACTAGCTGCGTTATGCAACCGCCACACGGGGTCCTGCACCGGATATTATGGTATGGGGCGGTATTGGATATCACTCTCGCACACCTCTAGTACTCATTGCCGGTTACTTTAAACAGCCAGCGCTACATCTCCGAGGTGTTGGAGCCAGGTGTCCTTCCTTACCTTCAGGGCTTGCCCACAGCCATATTTCAACAGGATAATGCGCGACCACACGTGGCACGAATTGTCCAACGGTTCTTCGTCAATCGCCAGATTGAATTACTTCCCTGCCGCCTCGCTCATCCGGATCTTTCGCCGATAGAAAACATGTGGTCCATGGTTGCTCTACGATTGACCCAGATTCCATCCCAGTTGCCACAGCAGATCAACTTTGGCAACGTGGGGAGCTGCTTGGTCTGCTGTACGCCAGAACTCATCCAAAGTCTCTTTGAATCAATGCCGAGGCGTGTGGCAGCGATGATCTCCAACAATGGCGCTACTCTGCTACTGATTTGGCACGAACCACACTTCACAGAAGTCTATATATTTAATCATTTGATACTTGGTCCACATAATATCTACAAAATAAATTTTGTTGTGATATCTCTTGTCTTTCTTGGTGCTGCAATTTGGGTGGCCAGCAGTGTATATTGTAACAAAATTGTCCTTTGAAACAACAGTCATATATATATATATATATATTATATATATATATATATATATATATATATTACAAAATTAATATAAATTATTTTACGTAAAAAATAAAATTAATGTTTATGAATAATAAATCGTAGTTCAATGCATTGCCCGCAGATTTTTTTAAAAACTATAACAGACATATATTAAATTATTTGTATGTATTCTATCCATAAATTATACTTTAAGCTACACCTAAAATAATTACCATAGTTTCTCATTTCTTTCAGTCAATGTATTGTAATGCACAAGAAATATCATAATTTTTTTCCAAAAAAATAGCTGTACAAATTAGTAATAGGTACTCGCCTAAATTAGGTAGAAATTGTATAAACATACCAAAATGTATTCAAAATTTTAACAATTTGGGACCATTAACTTTTAAGAAATAGTGCGCACTGGTGATGAAATAACATTTTTTAGAAAAGACCATTTAAAGTTTCTATAAATAACTTTTCTATTTTCCTTTTAAATTTGGTCATAAATTCGGTTCCAATTGTATATCGAGCTTTCGTTCTTTTAAAGATTCCTTTCATTTCATTCTTCAAAATTAAATCATAATAAAAATGAGTTTTTGAAGGTTTTAAGGTGATCCCCCGCTTATGACTTAAAAACTTTTTGGGTTGAAGTTAGTATATTTGGCATAGATGAAATACACGAAGCTCTTTTATTCGAAATTTTGGTGAACGCTGAAATAAAATTACTGAAAAATAATGCATAATTATCAATATTAATACCCAGAAAGACAAATTTCGAAAAAATTAAGTTAAATATTCATTTCAACAGATTAAATTCCCATACTTACAGTATGTTTATTTAACAGAATTTTCTCAGATATCGTTTCTTCGCTCCAAGCTACTATTCTCGTTTCCATGGCAATGACGCCCTACAGTCTCTTTATTCAGCTGCTAACAACAAATTATGAGAATGTCAAGAATTTTTCATCTATTTGGCAGGACGTGTAGTTGCAAACAATGTCTTAATGTCCATGAATGCGAATCTCAGCATGCGCCTCAATTAACGACGGGAAAAGGCATTTTTTAAACATTCTTTGTTTACTTGGACTGTAGAGAGTGTAGCAAGTTTCAATGTTGACATATGTACGTGTATATTGTTGAGATTAATATAAATACTCGCATTTCTTGATTGCATTAAGTGTGTACAATTTTGACCCAAATTTATGTGCCATTCATTGTATGTTATATATTATATTTTGAATAAATATGTCACCATTATCAGATAAACACTGTATAATTAATTTTGCATTTATACAAATTCTTATAGGTTTTATGTTTTGTAAAACCTAATCTAAATAATTTAGAGGTTATATATAGATAAATAAATTTATCTATCTATCTATCTATCTATCTATATATATTATATATATATATATATATATATATATATATATATATATATATATATTATATATATATATATATATATATATATATATCTTACTATTAACAGCTGAAGGTAAACAAATGTTAGTTAGTTAGTTAGCAGAAAACGGGGACGGGCTAATCTCGCGAACCGAGCATAGCAGGATATCGCGACTGGTACCGATATACGCGGACAGCCGAGACGCGTGCACTGATGCTATCCTCAACTTTCAAACTTTAAACTTTTTAAATTATTAAAATTAAAACCGCCGAACTCAAAAGCAGCGGACAGCAGAAACAGATGACATTCCGTGTGGGCCAGTTCCTTTCCGTTTCGGAAATTTCCAATATTTTCATGCATGCAAAATTAAACTTTTCCGTCCACTAATCGACAAATTTTTTATTTCTACGTGTTTACATCTATTCATCTTTAAGGATATACACATTTTATAAGGTTAAAAAAGTTCCTCATTGCAAACGAAGCTATTTCCCCAAAGGAGTTTTCCGAATTTCACGAAATCGACAATTTTGATGGACAAATATTTCGGTTTTCTGCACCTATTAATGTTAAATTTACTCACTAATAATTCGAGCAAGTTCGTGAAATTTGTTTCTAATTAATGAGCAACTGATGAGGATTCTTCGGCTACCAATTTGAATTCATCAAAACTGTCTTTCTTTTTTTAAGCACTTTTCCCCCGATGAGATTTAATATTGCCACATTTTACCGAAGTAATCGTGGCTCAGCGGTATCGCTCCTGACGTCTAATCCTAAGGTCCCGGGTTCAAAACCAGCCCCGTCGGGTGCAAAAATATCTTATTTTAATTTGCTCTGCATTCGAGCTGTATGCAAATGATTTATTATTTATTTCAGTTCAAAATTTGAAAAACGGAAATTTTATATAATCATTTTGTTTTAAAAAAAAATCCAATATATTTTTGAGTGATTAAACCGTTTTTAATCTTTAAGATATAAAACCATTTCATTTTAAATCAAAAAGCAACATATCGGGTTGCCACTCAGCTAGTATATGTATATACACTGCTGGCCACTGTAAATGCAACACCCTCAAGGAAACATGCAAATAACATGAAATTTACAACATGCATTAGCGAAGGTGAGATATGCATATGATTAGAATTTCAGCGCAGACGCACATCACGCGCGCCTGTGGCGCCACTTCAAAGCGCTATTTAAGGCTTGGAGAAGTTCAGCAATTGTGTTTTCTTGTGTTTTTTTTTCAAAAAAAAACGATCAATTATGCCTTGTCGAAAACAGCGATCATCTTTTGATCAAGTATCCGAGTTCGACAGAGGAAGGACAGTGGCCTACCGAGATTGTGGATTATCTTTCAGGGAAATCGGTAGTCGTGTTGGACGAAACCAAACAACTGTAATGCGGATATGTGATCGTTGGATGCAGGAGGGTACGATGGACCGGCGTGTTAGATAGAATCCGCCTCAGCGCACCACTTCACGTGATGACAGGCAAATTGTGCGCATGGCAGTGACGGATCGCTCAGTCACATCACGAACCATAGCACAACACATGCAGTCTGTAACGCATCATCCAGTGTCTGCGCGTACCATTCGACGCCGTTACAGCAGAGTGGTCTGTCCGCAAGACGTCCATTGCTTTGTCTACCCTTGACGCAGAACCACAGACCTTTCCACCACCATTGGTGCGATGACAGAAAGATGTGGACGGCAGAATGGAATGAAATTGTGTTTACTGACGAGTCACGCTTCTGTCTGCAACACCACGATGGTCGCATTCGAGTCTGGAAACACCGTGAGGAGAGGATGCTGAACAGCTGCGTTATGCACCGCCACACTGGTCCTGCCGGGTATTATGGTAGGGGGCGGTATTGGATATCACTCTCGCACACCTTTAGTACACATTGCCGGTACTTTAAACAGCCAGCGCTACATCTCCGAGGTGTTGGAGCCAGTTGTCCTTCCTTTCCTTCAGGTCTTGCCCACAGCGATATTTCAACAGGATAATGCGCGACCATACGTGGCACGCCTTGTCCATCGGTTCTTCGTCAATCGCCAGATAGAATTGCTTCCCTGGCCGCCTCGCTCTTCGGATCTTTCGCCGATAGAAAACATGTGGTCTCTTTGAATCAATGCCGAGGCGTGTGACAGCGGTGATCTCCAACAATAGCGGCTACTCTGGCCACTGATTTTGGCAGGAACCACACTTCACAAAAGTCTATAAATTTAATCATTTGATACTTGGTCAACACGTTATCTACAAAATAAATTTTGTTGTGATATCTCTTGTCTTTCTTGGTGTTGCAATTTGAGTGGCCAGCAGTGTAATAAGGACTGTGTTATTGAAATATTTAAGACAGATATTTTGACATTAGGATTTTACATATCAAGAATTTGTTGAAATGAGACCGATTGTTTCTAATAACAAACATATTTTTACAATATCTTTAAAATGACATTTTAACTTTGAGATCTGCAAAATATTTTTCTTTTTGCTATCAATCAAATTTTTAAGAATATTTTTTATAAATACCTAAAAATATAGTTTGCATCACACTATAGATTATGTACTCAACTCATGATTTTTTAAATTCCGTAAAGTGATGTAATTTTTTTTCTCCCGAGTTCAGTTTCTACCTGTTTGTAATAAAAAAGGACTGCAACATTGAAATATTTAAGACAGATATTTTAACACTAAGATTTTAAATATCAACAATGTAACAAAATAAGATCTGTTGTTTCTACTAAAGGAGATATTGGGTATAGAGTGTCTTTAAAATGGCATTCTAATTTGAGATTTCATGTATTTATATTAGAGAAAAGTCTATTCAAATAATCTAAAGTATCAAGATATGCTCAGTTCGGAGTAAAAACATTCTAAAATTTACAGAAATATAAAAATTAATTTCTTGAAAAAAATATTCTAAAATTATGTAAAATACATTTTAAGATATTTAATTAAAAAAATCCTTAAAAATTTGCTTTAGTTTCGTTGACAAATAAAAATTACGTCATTTAGAAAATATACAGTTCAAATTTTATTTGATTTGTTATCTTCGCAATCGGTTTTAAGAAAAAATGTTTTATGTGTGTTGAGGATTGACAAAAACTGTTTAAGAAAATTTCTTTTTTTATGCAAACTAGTTTTACTTTTATTCTAAGAATTCTAGAAATTAAACTGTCATTTTCTGAATTTAATAATATCCAAAAATCTGAGTGCTCTTATAATTGCCCTGAAAAAATATACTCCTTTGTAAAGGTTTAATTATTTTCAAATATTTTTTTAAAGTGAAAAGTAAGGAAAAAACGTAACAGAATAAAAATTCCTTTTCAAAAATATATTTCTTAAATGAATAAATTTGAAATCTCTTACCGTAAAGTGTATTTTTCTGAAAATTTCCTTCCGGTGATTAATTTTCCACTTAATGATTGACAAACCATCTTATTGAATTTAGAGAGACAGAAAGAGCAATTTAATTTTCAATTTTAGGTTCTTTTAAATGGCATCGATTGTCTATTAGTGGAATAGCGTAAACTTCAGATAATTCTACAGTCAATATTCAGTAGGTTGAACGTGATTGGTAAGTGATTTTATAAATGGGAGATGAGGTAATTTGGGAAAATAATTTTTCATTGCCATTCAGAGTAAAGTAATATAAAAACTACTTTAAAACTAGTGATCAAAATAACTTTAACTAGTTAGATTAAAAACCGGAATGAAAGAAGTTGTCGGTATTTTATTAAATAACTTGTAAGAGATAAATAACTTTTATTCTGTTCGAAACAGTAATGTCTTCATAATATTTTGTTAGCCGTAAAGCTCGATACGATTTTATTAAGATGGTTTAATAGCGTTTAGTTGTCATATAAATCATTCGAAGAAATTTTGTGAGATAATGTTGATACAGCTGTCATTTTAGCGTGTATTAAAAAAAACTTATCAATATTTATTGTGTAGACATTTTAATATTAAATATGGAAGAAAATGAATAACATTTTCCGCATATTACGAGTCATTGTTACAAGATAGATAAAAACGCAACTGAAACACAAGCAAAAAAGGTTTGTGCAGTGTAAGGTTTGGGAAAAGATGGAATTGGAATTTTCCTGAAAAATGACAGAAGTTAGTGGAACAAAACGTGGAACATGTTGTTCGATAAAGTTATGTTTGTGAGATATAGAATTAAACCAGACGGAAAGTGTTCATTTCGCGCTGTTAAGGCTGCTATGTACTAAGAAAAAAAAATTGTATTTTCCTTTTCCTCTTCTTGCAGCCTCTCGTGGTGGGAGGAGTCCAGTTGACAGTTCGAGAATTACACCCCCCTTAGGATTGACATTTTGAGGGATTGTAATGGCTCTCTCTCTATAGGGGGGGTTAAGAGCTGCCACTAAATACTTTTATTTAAAATATATTTTTATCAACTATTTACAGGTATATAAATGCTGATAATCAAATAAAATTGGCATTGTCAGATAGCCTGAACTTTTCTGCAAAGCGCTACAGGATTCATTTTATAAGTTTCGTCCACCGAAGGAATTTATGAGCGTTTAAAACACACGATACCATATTTATCCACAAATAATTTAAATTTTAAAATATTGATTGCATTTTTTTAAAAAAACAAAAAATGTACACAAATGTCAAATTTCTTTCTCTATGACGGAGTACAATTTTTTAAAAGAAATCTTTGAATCCAAGTCGGCAATCCATGGACTAATTTTCTCCATAGGTTAACATTGAGTTGAGCGAATCCAATGGGATTAGTACATAGCAGCCATAAGCAATCCTATTTATTTTTATTGTACTCCATAGTAATTTTTTAGAGTGTACTTATCTCTTCTAAACATTACGATTTTCAACATTTCGCAATGACGTGTTGAGTAGGGTGGAACGAAATACTTTTTTTTGAATTTCAATATGCTCTAGTTTTCAAAAGTTGCCTTTTAACAAAATAAAGATGGAAATTAAATATTAGCTTAATTGATGCATGTTTTCAGTTAGCGCAAGAAGGGCAAACTTTTGGTTTTTATTAAATTTTTGATAAATTTCGCAATTATTTTGAAATTGAATACACTTGTAGTACAAAAAAGTAGCAAAATATGTAATTTAAGCATTCTTTTTAGTCAGGAGACCTGCTAAACTGATTATATAATACGTTTTACTTCATAAAAATAGTACACATAAAGGCACGTAAGGACGAGGCACTTAAAAGATACTCGGACATCATGGTGGAACGAAAATTTTTTTTTCGGAATTTCAATATGCTCTAAATTTCAAAAGTTGTCTTTTACAATTAAAATTAAGAATATAAAATCTTTTTGCTCTACTAAAATACTTTTAAGTTCCGCAAAGGCCTTCAAAATGGATATTTTTATGAAAAAGTGATTATATTTGTATTATTTGTTAATTTCTTTTATAGTATATTAAAATAAATGTATATTTTCTGTAAATAAAATATTCAAAACATGATTATTTTGACAGAAAACTCGCATATTCTAAGTATTTCTAATTTTTAGATGCCATAACAGAACAACTGAATTTGTGGAATTTCGCGATTTTCATCATATTAATTTTACAGTAGCATATTCTTATAATGCACATTGGAATGAAAGAAAAACAATTTTTAATTGACGGAGCTTAGTTAAAATAAGCAAATCACACGTATTTAGAAAAATATTAATGTAATGTCTATAAAGGCAAAACGTTACTTTGAAAAAAATATTCATGCTTTTCAAAAGTCCATAGTAATTACACATGGTTTCCATTACTTATTTCACAATGAATTTACTGATACATTGAATTGTTTTATTGTTTCAAATTTTGGCATTATCTTTTGAGAATGTATTTTTGTTTTATCATGCATCTCTTGCAGAAGTACCACGAACGGACAAGGATGCCACGGTAACTAATTTAACAATCCTTTCTACTACTTGTGTGTGGCATGGAATGTTGTTGAAGTCAATAATTTAAATGAACTGTCCCTATGTCACCTATTTTGTTTCCTAGATGGAAAAACTAAAGGTCCAAATGAATATGGAGGAGAAATAGGTAAACAACTAGAAAACTGCTATGAACTTCCAGTGATTGAATTTTCACCTATTGAAAATAGCATTCCATTACTAGAAATTAAGGATTATTTAAGTGTGGACCCAAAATATTTGTTAGAAATGCATAATGCAATCTCTGTTGGAAAGTGCTCTTCTGATTTGTCCATGAGAAAACCAGGAAAATTTTGTCATTCTCGATGGCTTACATTAGCAAACCGAATACTTCGCTTGTATGTGGAAACAGAATTTCCTGCAAAAAATCTCCGAATACTGAGTACATTTTGAAAGTTTATGCACCAATTTGGTTTAACATAAAGCTGAAACCATATTGTATCCGTGGATCCAAGCACTTGTGGAAACTTGTAAGCTATTCACGTTACCTCAATCAGACACTTAAAATTGTAATTGACCCTGTCATTCAAAGAAATGCATACTTTGCCGCGTCTGAAAATCTCCTACTTTGTATGATATTAGACGATCGCAGTGAAGTAAGAGAGCTTGGATTACGCCGGATTCTAAAAGCAAGGGCGGAAAATGAAGGAGGCATCAGAAAGAATTTAGTTCCACGTATAAACTTTGATGCCAAAGATTATATTGATATGGTTGAATGGAATGATATTAAAGTAACAGAACCTCCTATGACGAGGCATGTTTCTGATGACAAACTAAAACAGTTTATAAACGAAGCAAAAGAATCTGATCACGAGAAACAAATTTCTGACTTCAACAACATTCCATGTCACACCCAAGTAGTAGAAAGGATTGTTAAATTAGTTATTGGGTCATCCTTGTCCGTTCGTAGTATTTCTGCAAGAGATGCATTGATAAAAACAAAAATGCATTCTCAAAAGATAATGCCAAAATTTAAAACAATAAAACAATTCAATGTGTCAGTAAATTCAATGTGAAATAAGTAAGATTAGCAGACCAAGAGATAAGATTAGAAACCATGTGTGATTACTATGGACTTTTGAAAAGCATGAATATTTTTTTCAAAGTAACGTTTTGCCTTTATAGACATTACATTAATATTTTTCTAAATAAGTGTGATTTGCTTATTTTAACTAAGCTCCGTCAATTAAAAATTGTTTTTCTTTCATTCCAATGTGCATTATAAGAATATGCTACTGTAAAATTAATATGATGAAAATCACGAAATTCCACAAAATCAGTTGTTCTGTTATGGCATCTAAAAATTAGAAATACTTAGAATATGCGAGTTTTCTGTCAAAATATCATATTTTGAATATTTTATTCACAGAAAATATACATTATTTTAATATACTATAAAATAAATTAACAAAAAATGCAAATATAATCACTTTTTCATAAAAATATCGATTTTGAAGGCCTTTGCGGCACTTAAAAATATTTTACTAGAGCAAAAAGGTTTAATATTCGTAATTTTAATTTTAAACGACAACTTTTTAAATTTAGAGCATATTGAAATTCCGAAAAAAAAATTTCGCTCCACCGTGATGTCCGAGTATCTTTTTAGTGCCTCGTCCTGAAGTGCCTTTATGTGTACTATTTTTATGAAGTAAAACGTATTATATAATCAGTTTAGCAGGTCTCCTGACTAAAAAGAATGTTTAAATTACACATTTTGCTACTTTTTTGTACTACAAGTGAATTCAATTTAAAATAATTGCGAAATTTATCAAAAATTTAATAAAAACCAAAAGTTTGCCCTTCTTGCGCTAACTGAAAACATGCACCAATTACGCTAATATTTATTTTACGTCTTTATTTTGTTAAAAGGCAACTTTTGAAAACTAGAGCATATTGAAATTCAAAAAAAAGTTTTTTTCATTCCACCCTAGTGTTGAGTATAATTTGTGTATTAGTGCATTTATTTGCCATCCATCTGTCAAGCTTTGACTGGAGCAAACTATTAATATTTAAATTAGTTATATTAAAAAACTGAAAATATTTGTAGTATATTTGCATCAAATATCAATCACGGATATTTTTGCTTATCACACGTGATATAGCCCTGTTTCGGGAGAATTTATTGAAAATTAAACGTAAACACTTCGAAATTTCATAGTTTCCTAAGCATTTTAACCACAAGATGAGGGATTTATTTCATAGTTTCAAGCGTTACTAAACACTCCATAGCACTATCACCGCCCTTCCCCACACCTGATCACTTGAATGAATAGCTGTATAATGAATATCGATTATCATCATTTCGACGATAGCAGCGTTAAACAGTGCAACGAATTGAATAGCTTTATTCAAGATCTTCCACATTTCGGAGATATGAGTTTTAATGACTTCAATGACTTGAACCGGTGTAATCAGGATGATCCACATTTGCAGTATACCTCTGAGCTTTGTCGACTATACCGTTGTAATTCCATTTCAATGATATGAAGAGCTGCATTCGAGATCGCACACATTTCGGTAACAAGAATTTCACCCATTAAAAATCCATTTTTTTAAATGCTTTATCTTGCTCTGTATATATATTATACAAGCTGAATACCCGTGCTTCGCTACGGTCAATATATATATATATATATATACATACAGTGACTCCCAAAAGTTTTCGTACACTTACGGTTTTCAGTGAAATAGGGTTCTATCCATTAATTAAAATGAATATTTCAGAATGGGTATTTAATAGTAAGATCTATAATCTATTCTCAACAAAACTACATGAAATATTTTGAAAACATAGTAAAACTTTATTTTTAAGAAACCAATAATCCAAAAGTAACAAAAACTTTATCTCACAAAAGTCATCGTACACTTGTAAAAAATCTCTACATATTAGTAAATATTCTAATTTTTCGTTAAATTAATATTTAGTAGGATATCCTTTAGCATCCACAACAGCTTTTAAATGTCTAGGAATAGATTGCTTTAGCTCTTTTGTAATTTTTCATCAATGTTCATCCATTCTTCCATCATAATTGTTTTTAGTTCGCTTTTCGTGGGAATGTCGTGTTTTCGTACTCGAACCTCAAGTTCTCTACAAATATGTTCTATTGGGTTTAAATCTGGCGATTGAGGTGGTGTTTTCAAAACCTGTGGACAATTATATAGACACCAGATGTGAACGTTGAGATCCGTGTGCTTAGGATCGTTATCTTGATAAAAAAACAAAGTTGTTTCCAATACCCAAATTTTG